>JAYMFT010026642.1:0-16186 GCA_038088735.1 Panulirus argus
ATATATAAGGGGGGGGAGCATGAAACATTCATGGGTGGTTCGGGTCCCAGCAGCAAGGAAGCGCCCACAATAAAGTTTCACCCTCCCCCAAGGTGGTCGGGCAGGAACTGGTCTTGAGGGAGTCCTTGTAGCGTCTTCGGGAGTTTTAAGACCGGGACCTAAGACCAGTTAAGGGATTTAAGTCCTCTCTCTCTCTCTCTCTCTCTCTCTCTCTCTCTCTCTCTCTCTCTCTGAGCAGACTCAAACGAGTTTTACTTTGAATATTTGCATCACGCACCACGCTGTTCCTTGGTTGGCGAAACCCACAGAAGTTTTACTCTATTCTCTGGGGATAGTGTCTCATCTGGCGACTCGACGACCTTTTCTCAGGGGTGTAGTGCGACGCGTCATCCGTCGGCTTCACGTTTTCCTTTGGGGGTAAGGGTAACCTCTCCATCCATCTGATGGTCCTCTTCTCAGGGGACAGTGCGACTCACATCCGTCAACTTGAGCGATTCTCTGGGGTACGACTCCCCCCTCCCCCCGTCATCTTGTCTTTTTTTTTTTTTTGGGGGGGGAGGGATGCGATTTCTTTAAAAGTCCAACTGTAAGCAAGTAATCTCCTCACCCCAGAGGATCAGCGGCTGCAGGTGTGGAGAAAATTAATCCCAAGTTTCCTCCTGTAGTCGAGAATTGCGGAAATTTGATTAGTTGCCCGTGTGTGTGTGTGTGTGTGTGTGTGTGTGTGTGTGAAGGGCGGCCACAGAGAGCGAAGTCCGGGTACGTCATTATATTTGTTTGTCTTAACTGGATGAGATGGTGTTGATCTGATTCGTTTTTTTTTTCATAGGCTTCGTTGTTGCTGTTTTCCTTATAATTATGTTTAGTGATTATTACATTTTTATAATTCAGTAGGAATCGGTGGTACGACCTTTGGGTATGGTAGCTTTGGCCTTTGTCCTGAACCCATGAAAACCAAGGGTTGTACCGTCCCGTGTCGTACCGATGCGCTCATGGGTCGTACCGTCGTACTCAGTTTTTATTTTTTGCTCAGTGGTGGAACTGACTTCCTTGCGTCCTACCGTCGTGCTTAAGGGTCGTTCTCAAGTTTCGTACATCGTCATGTCCGAGTAGCGAACCGTTTTGCTCAGTGGTTGTACCATCTTGTTCAAAAGGTCGTACCGTCGGGCTCAAGGGAGGAGTTAAAGACACTCTTGGTCCTAGATCGACGAGACACCCACTGCTTTACAGCCGCTCTGTTTCGTTCCGCCCCCTTAGCTCCCCCCCTTTCCCTTCACACCCACCCTCCCTTCACCCTTTTCTTCAGGCCCGTGTCTCCGACGGACTCTGGGCTAAGGTTGTGGCTGGCAGGATATGATATGCAAACGAGACAGTGTACCCCCCATGGTTTTGTCGGGGGCGGAGGAGTTTGACGCTGTTCTCTGACGTAGTGTGGTGCAGTGTGGTGTCGTGTCGTTTTAGTATGGTATGGTGGTGATCGTATAAGATGATGATGATAGAGTTTTATAATCACTATACTTAATGGTGTATGGTGATGACTTCGTAGGTGTACTGTGTGTTGGTGGAGGCAGATCATGGCGTGGTGATGATGTGATGTTAGTCTGTTGGCGTTATTTGTTTTGGGTAAGTAAGCCTGTGGTGGCTGTGATGGTGATATGTTTCTGTGGTGGAGACGTGCTGTTGGAGACGTTAGCTGTTGAGGGTTGAGGTTAATGTGACTGGAGTATTGCAGCTGTGGAACTGGTGGTACTGGTAGCGAGGTGTTGCACCTGGGGAGGCGCGTGTGTGTGTGTACACACCCCTTGAGCTTGAAGGTACTTACGTTCCAAGGGCACGTTGGTACAACCTTTAACCACGACAGGCACACGCCTCCTGAGGATGACGGTAGGTACGTACGGTCCTTGGGTACTGTGCCCCCCCCCCTTTTTTTTTTTACTAGCCCCTTAAATTTCAGATCAGAGGCCAGGCCGACATATCCATGGGTCGTGCTATCGTGTTCAAGGGTCGCCCCACCGTGCTCAAGGGTCGTCCCACCGTGCTCAAGGGTCGTAACGTCATGCTCTAAGGTCGTACGGTCGTGTTCAGGGGATTATTTCCCGAGTGTGGCATTAGATAATAACAGCTGTTGCGTCATAAGTTACTTAAAGCAGAGTATATAATAACTCTGAAAGAGCAAAACAGTTGCTTTTTGTTAAAAGCAAAAAAAAAGAAATAAAGATAAGAAAGATGTGTTGAAAGGTGGCACCACTTCTTGTTTACACAAGGAGAGTAAAAGTGCATCTAAGGACTCGAGTAAAAGTGCATCTAATGACTGGCATAATTGTTGCGCGCGAGCATACAAAGGACCAGTTATCACAGTATGCCCCGCGGGTGTAATAACTGTGGAAGCGTTCATGCCGATAGAGTTGCCACGATCGGGCCTAAAACGACAGTTATTCTCAAGTCTTTTTAAATACTAAACCTCACGAGATGCGAGACGGTGGTACATTACCTTCCTCGGGGCGATAATAATGAGCACTGCTTCACGGTGAAAGTGACAGCAGAGGCGACAGTGAAGATTGCGAGGGAGGAGGAGGAGGAGGAAATGGTGACGGGTGGTGAGAGGAAGGTCATGGCGCGGAAAGTGGGGGAGTCAGGGGATGTGGGGGGGGGGGGAGAGGAGGGGAATAGAAAGGAATCGGCGGCACAGCCAGCCAGCCAATGAGAATGTTGGGGGAGGCAAAACAAGGCTGTGATTGGTGATGTATGGCCAGCTTTTTAAGAAGGTGGTAATTGTCCAGTACTGATTTTTTTTTAGTCTATTGAAGCCTCTAACGCAATACACAATAGCCAGCATATATTATGTGGTTGCCATTTCCCGCGTTAGCGAGGAGCGCCAGTAGCAGATGAAAATATAGCCTCATTTATCACGTCCACGCTCTCATATATAATGTATAAAACATATATATATATATATATATATATATATATATATATATATATATATATATATGAACAACACTTCGTGACTTGGTCTGAACCGGTAGACGTGGCCATCTTCCTAAGTACTACAGAATAGAAGGGACTCCAACTGGGCCAGGAAGTAAATTAATAGCTAAGTATAATGCAATGTTGGTAAGAGTGATGTGGATTTTTTTTTCCTCCTTACATCTTCAAAGGTCACTGGGTAGGACTTATAAGTTTTTAAGAGGATATAGCATTTTTGAATGATGGAAAGTCTTGAGTCACAGCAGAAACCTTATATCCCTTGCACGAAGCAGGAAAGGATTATTGTGTGTGTGTGTGTGTGTGTGTGTGTGTGCGTGTGTGCGCGCGCGCCCGCGACCCTAATGCCGCGCGCGCCCGCGACCCTAATGCATAGTGGAATTCAAACTTTTAATCTCCGCATCCGTTCAAGATCATCAGCTTCTTCAGCTCGGTGTCACGCACGACCCTTGACCACGACGCCGGTACAACCGATGAGCATGATGGCCAGGCCCTTTTATATCTGGACTTTAAGGGTCGTAAGCATCGTACTCAAGGGTCGTACGCAAGGGCTCAAGGGATAATGAAATGTAAACAGTGATATTTCCCCTTGAGGCTCAGCATTGGCTGGATACACGCGCTCCTAGCCTGCCGACCGTGATATATGTGTGGAATAAACACTCTCCTTTCTCCTGATAGGTGGAAAATATTCGTATTTCTCTATAGGTGGGTCGCTCTTCCGTGCACGTTGGTTTTACTCCTTTCCTGACACTGCCTCCGGCCTGAAAGGAAAGTAAAATATTAGCAGTCGGAGGGTATACGAGTTGGTTATGATTTATTTAATATTCGACGGAGATTTAAAGCAGATGTTGAACGGGAGGATAAATTGGACGCCATGATGGAGTACGTAAGGGAATATTCCTCAACCGGGTGAATAAATTAGGTGCTGCGGTGGCGCAAGTACAGGAATATTTTAAGTGGAAGAATAAATCAGACGCTGTGATTGAACTGAAGGGGAAGTATATATATATATATATATATATATATATATATATATATATATATATATATATATATATATATATACGGGGAGAATAAATTGAATGCCTCCAGATATTGCGGCAAGGCTTGTGCAAGGCAGGGAAATATTTAGTGTTATCAATTTTAGAGAATTTGTTCTGATGTTGTATACTTGCAGAAAAGTTAATAAACTTCTAAAAACGAAAAATCTTATAAATTTATGTGACACCGAGGGAAGATCAGGGAGGGTCCTCTGTCATCCGAGTTTGAGTGCGCGAAACTGAATGACGGTTGAGTCGCCAAGAGACACCACACAATGTTATAATTTCCTCTCCTTTTAGCTCCTTCCGGCCGGGTCTGTCAAGCTGTGTGACATACTTACAATAAGAACTCTGGTGACGAGGGAAACTAATGTGTTTTTGTCATTAGTTTTCGTATAATATCGGTGAAAAGATAGATGCAGAAGAAATGTGGTGTAAAGAAAGTCTTGTGTGTAGCGGAGTATGGTGATGAGATCATTGCTGGACCTCCGCCAGTACCAAATTTACCTTAAGCTGCTATTATTAAATTACGGTTTTTATTCCCATTTTATCACGTAATTTGATTATTGAGACTCACTACGATAAAGTGAACGAAATTATGCTATATTAAAAGTGACTGTGGTGGATTTTCTTAGGAGAAAAACGACAAAGAAAACATGATTTTTGAGACCTGTAGCACACAGTTAGGCAACACTGCCTCACTTGCATCAAGTGGCCTATTGTAGCTGGCATCACTGCCTGGTACCCACCCAACCCCCAACCCCAGCAGACGCTGTTGCTATACTCACAGCTGCGTCTTGTGACGTCACACAGGCGTCACACTGAGTAACGGTGTGACGCTGGGGTCATCGGGGGCGTGGTTGGTCCACAGGGACAGAACAGAGGAAGTACATTAACCTGGAATTTGAGGAAAGATAATCTTGATTTTGTAAATAGAGAAGAGAGAGAGCATGCCATGCAAACCTGGACGTCAATAGAGCTGTCGTTTTAAGTATGAGGTTAGGTAGGATATCACTGATGCCCTTGGTGGGCGTCTGGCTCGCTTAAGTAGGCGGTTTGAGGCAAGACAGAGTCCCAGCACAAGGCTTATCCCCATCATTTGGCTGGGCTTTCCCTCCAGCCCTCACTGCCCACCGCCTCACCCCGCATCCTCAACTTCTCTCGCTCCGCCATCCTCTGAATCTTTATACTTAACGTTAGGTTTCAAGTTCGCGTTGTACCGCGGTAACGTTAAGTTACATGATTCTTAGATAATTGCAAGAGAAGGGTTTAGAGTGTTCTTTCGACACGGGTAGGTCGAGTGTTGTACGTTTTTCATAACCTGGTGTCCGAGCACGGAATGCGAGTGGTCCGCTAAACCGTCTTCGGCTCACCTTCTTGAGAGCCGGTAGTGCAGCATGCAGGAGCAGCAACCTTCTTGCCCCTCCCCCCCTCCTCCCCCCGCCATAACCTCTCGAGGCTGGAGGAGCAGTGTGGGTGATTTCCTGAGACTTGAGGGGGTCCGGGTGGAGGTGGGTCGGCTGCTAGGCTATGTAGGTCTGCCGGGAGGGGAAGAAAGGATGTCTAGAGATGTCCATCTCTGTCTGCTACATGCCTATTGGATGACAAGGAGGGAGGGAAGGACCTGGTCGTGTAGGATCGAAGGGAAGGTGTTTGGTGGTATAGGATGGGAAGGAAAGGCCTGATCTTATGATAAGGTGGGAGGGATACAGTAAGGGACCAGATGGTGTGTGGGAAGGACCCGGGGTTGTGTGGGACGGGATGGGAGAGAGGGAGGGAGGGAGGGAGGAAAGGACCTGTTTGTGGGGGGACGGGAGGGAGAGAAGTTGCCTGGTCGAGCTCTCCCTGGTCCAGGTAAGGTTAGGGAGCTATTTTGACTTAAAGGAGAGGTCGTAACTGTACTTTTTAGCTTCGTCTTGCACCTTGGTGTTGGCAAGGATATGTTGAATTGATTGTGTAGGACACGAAACGTGGAAAGTGTTTCTGTTTAGTTTAAGCGAGTGCTGATTTGTAAACATGTTGCTACGACTGTGTCTTGTTAACTAAATTAACTCCTCGAGGACGGCGTTACAACCCTCGAACATCACGGCACGACCCTTGAGCAAGACGATACGGCCTTTCTGAATGGTATCATAACCTTTATGGTAACCCTAAAGGTTTAGGTCTTAAGCCAGGCCATTACAACGAAGGGTCGTACCGTCATGTTCAAGATATACACACTCGTGCGTGCTTAAGGGTCGTGCCGTCGTACTCAAGGGTCGTACCGTCGTACACAAGGGATTATGAGGGATGAGAGTTCATTGTTTAAGTGGGACGGTTTCAAGAACACAACAGAGCCTTGTTTGGTGAAGAAGACATACCGAGCCAGTTGAAGATGTACAGCTCAGGGCCACTCTGGGCTGTAGCTCTGATGCATGTTTTACTTTCACCAAGATTTGTTTCATCATCTTCTGTGTCACCAGTCACGTCCCACCGTTCCAGCTTCACCATATTTTGACCGTTATACGCTGTCACCATCACTGCTTCACTCTGTACACTGTCAGCGTCCGTACTTTATGTAAAGTCACCATCACGCCACACAGTCCCTGCTTCACCATATGCACTCCAGCACATCATACCGTCATTACTTCACTATCTTCACCATATACCCCGTCACCATCACGTCATACTGATCCTGTTTTCACCATAACTTCACTATAATCCTTTACAGTAGTTGCACTCTACACCATCGCCGTCTCCCGTGTAGTGAATTCAACTTTCGCAAGCGGAGAAGCTCTCCGTTGACATCTTAATCCAATAATTAAAGAGTACTCCAGTCCCAGACTCTAATTACTACCTGTTAATTGCCGTCATTAGCGCGAACGAGGTCACGGGTCTGGGGATTCTTTGTGTCGAGTTGACGACTAGGATTCTGAGCTGGAGTTAGGACGATGGGGAGGATGGCCATGTCAGACGCAGGATAGGCTTTGCGGGCGCAGAGTCCTAGGTTAGGAAGGTGTAGGGTATGGGGTGTGTATAGGGGAGGGGAGGGGGGTCTGTCCTTGGGGACCAGAGGGGGAAGGTCTGGTGAAAAGGTTTAGGAAGTTAGGGAAAGGTCAGGGGTCACCTGTTGAGGATCCTCAGATATAACGGTCCTTGGAAGGAGGAGCTGGTGTAGGACACCCGGCTACATCTGGTGGATTCCTGCACCTGCTTACCTTTCCCGCCCTAACGAGGTAGTGTCGGAAACGGATGACTAAGCCTTCAAGGGGGTGGGGGGAAGTATTCTACGTTTGGCTCTTTCTGATTCTATTCTAAGGTGGTAGTACAGGAGAGGAGGACTTTTAGTATACCCCCTAGCTCCCGCCCCTCTTAGACGCCTTCTGCGACACGCAGGGGTTACGTGGGCAGTAGTAGTCTTCCTGCCATGTCCCCAGGGGTATGATAATATTATTAATCCTCCTAGTGGTGTGGGCCACTTACAGTTACCACCACATATTTTAGATATTCCTTCTGATGTGTACACAGTCGTTGTGTCTGTTAGTATAGCGTTTCTGTAATACGCTCTCAGGTCCCCTCGGTTAAGTCGTGATAGGTCATCCTAGGTTAAGTGATTTACTACAGGCCATCATCTGGATGAGGTCTCCCCTTAACCCCCTTGAGCACGGCCCTCGAGCACAGCCCCTGGGCGTATGATGGTATGACGACGGGTCGGCTGAGAAACGCCAGGCCAAATTACCCAAGTGTCGTACCGTCGTGCTCGAGGCTCAAGGATCGTACGCGTCTTACTCTAGGATGGTATCTTCGTGCTCAAAAGGATGAAGGATCGCACAATCTTTCACGAGGATCATACCGTCTTGCTCAAGGATCGTATCGTCTGCCCAAGGATCGTGCCGTCGTGTTCAGAATAACGAAGGTCTTGCCTTCGTGCTCTAGGGCTGCGCCGTCGTGCTCAAGGATCGTCCCACCGTGTTATACGGGTTAAAAAAAGAAAAAGAAACACGTCTTGCTTAACCTTCAACCTCCCCCCTCCCCTTTTCCCCCGGGGTCGACGCCAGCATCTGTCTCTACATACCACGAGAAGCGGGAGCCATTCATTATCTCTCAAGTATAAAATTCCTTTCCCACTGAATTTCACCTTGAAGGTCGCACAGGGTCGGCCAGACAACTTTAGCTATTGACCCGTACAAAAAAAACCTACCCACCCACCCACGGCTGGCGGCAGAGTGAAGGGCGTGCCATCAGTATTATAACTTCCTGTTAACCTTTGACCTTACGTGACCTCAGCCGTTCCGCCTTACCGTAACAAGACAGCAGTAACGTTCGTCAGAGGAAGTTTAGGCTTTCGCTTGAAAAGATCGTCTCTTCTTCCTCAGTATATATATATATATATATATATATATATATATATATATATATATATTACAACCCCAGGACTCCCATCAAGGGGCTATTGCAGCTCCAAGTCTGCACTGCACTCAGTAGCAGGGGCAAGATGGACTCTTTGAAGGGAGACGTTCCTTGATGAGACTCTACTCTTTTTTTTTTTCAACTGATAAAGCATCACCAAAAAAATCATTCCTAAGGGGAACATCACTTCCCAGCTCCTGGAAGTAGCTCATCTTTGGATCTGCCGTAGCTTCTAGAAGAAGGGTCCAGGGGTATGGAAAAACAAAACGGAAACCATTTCCCCTCCGCCAAGAAACTAGTGATCGGTTGCTTGTAAATTGGGTAAACGTGCAGGGCCTTGTAATCGGAGGGTCGGAGTTCACTTGTCAGTTCATAAGATATTGAGAAAAATAAGAGGGAAAAAAAAAATACCTTGCGGGTCAACTCTGTTGTGTCTAGGAGTGAGAAATATGATAATGTGTGTGTGTGTGTGTGTGTGTGTGTGTGTGTATGTTTGTGGTTCGGCGCAAGGCCGTGATCCACGTGACCTGTGTCGTTACGCGAACACCCCACAAACACGCGCCACTCTCTCTTCTCCCTTCGTCACACGCGCCCGTTGGGGCCACCGAGGAGGTGCGGCGACCTGGTTAATGTTGATTTGCGGTGAGGAAGAAAACGGGAGTGCTTCTGACGATAGGGGGGGGGGGATGAGGACGATTAGCAACGTGGAAGATGGACGCGTCATGACCCTGAGAGGAAACAGAGAGGGAGGGAGGGAGAGACTGTATATGAATGAATATTCTGAACACTTCACTGGGAAAAATGTGAGGGGAGTACTGGCGACTTTTGATAGAGATAAAAGTGAAGGGAATGGAAATAGGGAGCGACTGCTATTTAAGTAAGAAAATGTTGCATTTTTGTTTTTGTTGTAATATATCACTTGTCTAGATATACATTTCAGTGATAGTAAGGGTGAAGGGTACATATCTAGGCGTAAGTGATGAGCGCTTAAACTATTTTCCTTTGGGAAAGCGTTGCAAGTGAAAGTGAGGAGCACTTAACGACTTTAGCGGGGAAAGTGAGGATCAGTTAACAGCTTTAGTGAGGAAAGTGTTACAGGTGAAAGTGAGGAGCACTTAACTGTAGCGGGAGAGAAAATACGAGTTTAACTCATAAACAGTAAAACAAATCCCTTATATGAAATAAATGCGAATATGTGAATGGTACTTATACATCCTTTAACTTATAGGGGAGGATGCAAGTCTGAGGTCACAAAAAGCAGTACAATCTCTTTTGTAGATGCTGCAATTTCCACTTTTGATTAATCGTATTTTTTTCCTTTTTAGGTTTTTAAATGGGGAGCGTCCGCTCCTGTCAATAACAGCAAATGATATCAGGAAATGATATCAGGTTATCAGCACTCATCGCCACAACAGACTCAGATTTACTACGTGGTACACTGTTCCGTATTAAGTAATTATCGAAGTAATTAATTCCTTGTATACGACCGGGACGACCTTTGGTTATGATGATGTTCAGGCCTTCGACATAAATCATGAAGGGTCTGGTCAAATGCCATACCAAAGGGTCGTGCTGTCTTTTTCAATTGTCTTACCCTCTCGTTCGATGGGTACTTAATATATTTCATGGTCGAAGCACAATTATAAGTGTGTGCCCAGGTCTTTAATAGTGATAATAAGCTCACGTTTGGTTAACATTGCAACATCGCTCTCCCGCCTCTATAATGGTGTGCACTTAAAGTAACACAGGTATTTACGAATGAAAATATCCATGCAGAAAGGACCAATTATATATATATATATATATATATATATATATATATATATATATAATACTTTCAAATCGCCTTTCCCGTTTTCTCTAAATATTTTCCATCGTGCCTTCACGGCAAACATTGTATGCTTCTGTAGAGTAGTGCTTGCATAACATGCCCTTGAATATAACCAGTTTTGGATTTTTTCCTGTACAAACGACTCCCCTTATGGAACAAAATAACCCTATTGGCGAAAAATAAGATATAGGGTTCATTACATGAAATATAGTACTTTTGAACCCTACAATTTCCCGCAACTTCAAGGCTGTGCTCTGCGTTATCGTATTTTCAGTCTTGACAGGATAAGCATCAAAATTATCTACAGACACGTAACCTGTAATCATTCATTTTATATAGAACCCCCCCCCCCACCCCAGCTGTGTATAAATATCCCGGATGTTTCTTTACAAGTAAATGCCTCGCTCTCTTTTTTTTTATTCGAACCGGGCCCATCATCAACAGCTGCTGCCTATAGCAAGGTCCGTAGGCCTTTGGGGTTGGAAGGAGGTTCGGTTTGGGACTCAGGAGGGGTTCAACGGAGGCAGAGGTTCGTAAGAGGTTCATAATAGAGGTATAATTAGTTGACTCAGCACGGCAGAGAGAGAGAGAGAGAGAGAGAGAGAGGCTTCCCTTTCATATCTGCTTTGCGTGACGAACACAGTGGAAGGGTTGTTAGTTCATGTGTTTGTGTGTGTGTATGTGTGTGTGTGAGTGTGTGTTTAGTTATCATGCCGCAGTGGTGCGCAGGGCTGCAAACATGGAGCTCCACGAGTGTAGAACTTCATTTTTCACAGTTTAGCTTTAGAAATATTCATTTTCAGATATACGTAGACAGAACATTTCATGGGCATTTACACACACACACACACACACACATCTTTATTCTGAAAGGAGAAAGTACTAAATCATCTAACATGAGGGGAATATATCTTACCTGACCAGTGTGCATGTGTGTTTTTCTTAAATTGCAGGTTTGCTTCGTCCCAGTTTTGGTTTATTTGGAAGAATTATTCTCTGGCTTTATGAAGTTTAGGAACAGATTTTCCTTTAGGCGTCCATTCTGTAGCCCACCTGATGACTCCAGTGACCCATTTATAAAAGCATAAGCAAAAGCTCCGGCAACAGCGCATTGTCGTCCGACATTATCCCGGGCGAGGTAGTTAAAGTTGCCGAGAAGTCTTCAGTTCGTGGTGACTCATTAGACCCACTTACACGCTCTTTGTACATGAGACTTATGTATTGAACGTTTAAGCTAACTCCATAATTTTGGTATGTCACCATCGATTGAAACTGTCTGTCAGACGCTACATATGAATAGACACATAAAGCCTATGATGATAAATTGCTGAAGCAGGTCATGTTGGAATCTTCACATTGTCTGCAGAAACGAGTTCCTGTAACTTATGAGTTATACACTTTTTAAAGTTTATAAAACGGGTGTGTCTTCGGCACCCAGTGAGTGTGTGTTTCTGTGTGTGACAGAAATAAGTGTACCCGACATATTACTGTATTCTAACGTGGGTTCCAGCTTAATCAGTTACTCTCCGGAACGTCATATGAGCAACAGGGAGAAAATCCTAGAATGCATTCGCTGTTCTCATTTGACATTCTGCTGTGACGGCGTAATGGCCAGGGGGTTGGTGATCTTGTTCCTGAGTGCCCGACTCCAGCCAGTGTCAGTCCAGAACGATGGCCGCCCAGAAAGCATGGAAATTTGCTACTAACTGAGCTAAGTAAGAAATGCTGGATCCTTTCAACCCATATTTCTGCTCGCTAGAATTATTATTTTCCCCCTGCTGTAATAACTTTGATTATCTTGGATGATAATACAGTCAGCTTAAAAGCTATTTGAACAACGGTTGATACGAGCATCGGAAATAGAGACAATTTATCTTGTAATTGAATAGATCGTAACCTTTCCGAAGCGCTGCCACTTATCTCCAGCTTAGGTAATTACTTTAAGAATGTATTTTGACAATGATAACCGCATATTGTTTAAGCTGTGGCCTCGTATCATAGCTGTGTAAGGAAACCCACAGACGTGAAAGTACGATTGCTGTATGTTCCCAGTGGAGTATTACCATTGATTAATGATTAACCCCTTAGGGCTTGTTGGTACGACTATTTATAAGTACGAAGGCACGACTCTTTGGTGCAGCGAAGCCATCTTTGTCCTGACCCAGACCGGTCAGGGCTCTAAAGTCACGCACGCCATCATAGCCAAGGTTCGTACAGTCGAACTCAAGAGGCGGATGGAATGCAGTTCCAGAGACATGAATTACTGAATCCAAGCAATTATTACTTTTCTTATAATTCATGTCATGCCTCATAACTTGCAATTTTGCGAGTCATTGCTCTGCGCCATGAGAAACTAATGTGGTTTTGATTTTCTTGCAGGTACGTATTGTGAAGTGCATGTGTGCGTGTGTCACGGTCACGACCAAGGTACGTGAGTAGTTGAGGGGAGGGGGGGAGGATGTCACAAACATGTCCGTGTTATTAACCTCCGTGTGCACGACGACGCTACACAATCTTTGAGGACCACATATCGATAGGATCCTCGAGTTTTTGACGGTAATGAACCTTAGGAGGTACGATGACCTGCTCTTTGAAGACCTGTCCTTTAAAGGGTCAGGTCAAGGGTCACATCAAACCCAAGGGTTGTATGCCTTCGTGTTCAAGGGCCAAACCGTCGTGTTAACGAGGTGAAATGTAAAGTTTATCTTTACTTGTGATGCAAGCACTGAGACGGGATACACTCACATCCTTTGTAATGATGTAAAGTTTGTGGCTGAGATGGTAAACAGTCTTAACTAACTTTTGTTGAAAGCCATCGAACATTGTTTCTTACTTCACAACAGCAGCACAGGTGTCTCCCATCTAGCGCCAGTTCGTGTACTTGAATAGTAATCGGGGCCTCCGCAATTGGTAACCTAACGAGGTTAAATGGCAAGTGGGGATGGTTGACAGTTGATTTCAACTGCCCCTCACCGATTGCAATGTTCCATATGCTTTTGATGATATATATATATATATATATATATATATATATATATATATATATATATATATATATATATATTTGGAATTCGCGCTTATTATTGGTTATTATTATGAATTCTGAAAAAGAAGTAGTTTATATTTTAACGTAGAACCTAATTCGATTTACATACATAATTTTGAACTGTCTGGTACTGTTTTATATTCAGAATTCAAAGCCGTGAAATGTTACAGGATATTTCAAAATGAATTAGATTATCTTAAATGACAGATGAAATGAGACCTGATTATAGTTGTGCAACTCACTGAATATCAAATTTTAAGGCACAACTCATCGTCTAAATTAAGTTACCGAACCTCAGGGGAAGTGTATGCATGCATGTATGTAGCTGTGAAGTAAAGATTGTTTTATTCCCGGAATGGTAATGTCACAAAGATAAAGGCGCGTCGGAGATTTTGGGTGGGTAAGGATTGGCAATAGACCGTCACGGACGGACGGAAGGCAGGCCTAGCCAAGCAATTACTCACAATGACTGGCAGTAGGAAGAGTCTTTTGCGTTCATGGATTTGTTTAAGTTGTAACGGCGATTCAACTATTATGGGAGAAATACTGTCACGGAAATTTGTCGATTAGAATATAATATGCCATTTAGGTGAGCTTCACGCATACTATTATAATTATATGTTGGGATAATAAGACAATATATTATTATTATTTTCATTGCCACTGGCATAGTGCAGGGAGGGTAAGTTAGGAATCTAGCACCCTCGTGGTCGAAGCGATATCGATCCGAGTGATGTCTTTTTTTTATTTATGTGTTGTCGAAAGTAGGAGTTTTGGCGATGAAGAATTTCAGTACGGCCGTAGGAGAGAAATACAAGTGATGGACGGTCATAAGATTATAGTGTCATGAATGAATTAGCCATAAAATGACATTTTATGAGCGAATTATATGACATGGCGTTGAAATGCGTCAAAACGCAAAGTAGATTTTTGTTTTGTTTTAATCTCTTGAATATGACAGTACAGTCCTCAAACATGACTATACGACCCTTGAGAACGGTCGGCACGACCCTTAGGTCTGATTGATGACCTTTATTGGATCTCAAAGGCTTAGGTAAAGGTCCTGTCATCAGGCGCCATGATACAAAATACTTTCGCTCTTTGTAAATTGTTTTAGCGAACTTGATTGTAATATAAACTAGTAACTTGAAGTTTGTCGCGTGTTAGCGAGTTGTTATGGCCATTTGTACCTTACAGAATGGATTTATTGTAAAGTGGCAAACATCCACTGTTGCGTGTGGGTAGGCAGTTGACTCGAAGCCATGTCCTGTAGTAATCCCGGGTAGTCAGGCGAGTGAAGGTGTGACTCGAAGTCATGTACTGGGGAAAGGTAGGTAAGCTGCCTGCCCCAAAGTTAACGTTGCAATTATTTTTTTTTTTTTTTGTAAAGGTGATGTTTAAGGTGATAGCGGCATTTTCAGGCTACACCTGTATGATAAGTGTTGGTGGCAAGAGCTTGTGGTCAAGAAGCCGGAAGAAATCGAGATGAAGGTTTGTAGAGGCTTAAGATTCTTTTCCTTTCTTTATGTGAGCCTGAAAGTAAGTCCCTCGGAGTCGAGCTTAAGGATATAGAAGCTTAGAGAAGAGTCTCATGATTGGAAAGACGTACCGAAGCCTCTTTGAATTTCATGGCTTCCGCTTCATATGGTTGAAAATTGTTTGAGGGTTGGTAATAAGGTCGTAGATTTTGCCGACCATATATATATATATATATATATATATATATATATATATATATATATATATATATACGTCGTGCCTATTGGTCATGCCGCCGTGCTTAAGGGCCATAGAGTCGTGCTCGAGGGCCGTACCGTCGTGCTCTAGGGCCGTACCTCCGTGTTCAAGGGGACTGAGAAAAAAATAAAGGCCAAGTACACCGTATGATAAAAGCTGTGCCGGGAATAGCAACGGCTTAGTGTAAGTAAGAAGATGGTGGAGGTGTGCGTGGGATGTTCCAGGGCGACAGGCCTTGGAAAGAGAAGAGGAGGAGCTTTGGACACGCTCCGGGTAGACTTCAGCCGAAGGCTAAATATAACTCCCGCCAATCTACCGCCCGACGCGAAAAAAAAAGAAAAAAAGGTGGGGGGGGGGGCCGACGGGGAGAGAGAGGGAGAGAGAGAGAGGGCGAAAATCTATTTCTGGAAATATAAGTAAAGGGCGAGTGACAGTTCGTTCACGGTTCAGTAAACCACCAAAAAAAGAAAGAAAGAGAACAGAAGTCACTAGATTTTTTTATCGCAATTAGATGACCACCTTACGATTTTCTTTTCTTAAATAAAACGGAAGAAATTGAGCGATGAATATATTATGGGGGTCTCGGGATCGGCAAGAAAAAAGTGAAAATAATGATTGAGTCGCTAGCTAAGGTAAGATAAAGACGGGATCGCTGGATATATAAAGTATTGACATTAGTAACATAATTCCTGTTCATCGCCTTCGCCACGCGCGCTATCTCGCAAGAGTGATTACACAACAATACTTTCAAGAGGCCTGGTACGTGGAGGGTGCTGGAGACTCACAAATACCTGTGCTTGTATTTACTCCGGTTTCTGCTTCACTCTTTCGCCTCAGGCGATGCAGAATTCATACCTCACCACTTTAGTTGAAGCCAAATTAAAAAGAAAAAAAAACACATTTGCTAAAAATTCTGCGCGTGAAGCAGGGTGGAATGTGACTTGAATGTATTTTTTCTTAGGTCAGTGTTACGCTATCAGTACCTAGGTCGGGAGTCTGGCGGAAATGTGGGGTCTGTATATACGTGTAAGAAGGAGAATGCGGAGGAAGATTTAAGAAGTGAGAGACAGAGAAAAAGTTTTAGAGAGAGAGAGAGAGAGAGGGAGAGAGAGAGAGAGAGAGAGAGAGAGAGAGAGAGAGAGAGAGAGAGAGAGAGAG
>JAYMFT010026652.1:0-16184 GCA_038088735.1 Panulirus argus
AAGGCATGCTAACAACTCCACCATACGGAGTTGTAACACCGAGCACTTAGCTGCACCAGCGCCGGTAGTCTTGCCGTTAAGCCAAGGATGTGTAGTTTTCTCGCGATCACTTGGCGTCGTGGACATACACCAATCTGTAGCCCTTCCGTACCAACAGGCACCCACTGAGTTGATATTCAATATGGCATATAGCACAGGCCAGTCGAACTGAGAGGGTAATACTAGAGGCTCGCTCACAGCGCCGTCTCAAGGTCAGCGCAGTCGCCATACGTCTTACACATGCACTCCTCTCAGAAACTCCTGCAAACCCTATTTCCATAAGTAACAGACTTCCTTACTTTGTTATCAGCACAACTTACATCCTTTCCTGCATCACCCAGTTAACACCAACAGCCTTGACATACCTGCAAAACACAGCAGAATCCATTCCTCGTGAACACAACAAGTGTTGGCCTCTTGAAATCACCCTTCGTCAACAATGCCCGTAAACTCCATACCCCTATGGCTAGCCACCGAGCCTCCAGTATCAGTGCGCTAAATTCAAATCTTCACATATTGGATGTAACCTTTCCTCTGCATAGCAGCACCTATCACCTTCTCCCCCTGATCTTTTCTATATGAAACCAGATTGTTCGAGGCTGGTTCTCTTCTGCAGTCTCAGATCTCAAACTATGATCTGTTATGTCATTTCTCCTCCAAGAGTGGTGTTTGTGTCTTCACCTGTTCCTTGCTATTAAATGACTCACAATCCAGTAATCCATTATATTTGGTGTTTAAGAAAAATTGATTAGATGATATAGGCATAGAAAAAATAAGACAATTTTGAAAAGCTGCAAGTGGCAGTAGCTTAGGTTATTGTTAGCATTATACAGTAACATTGTCTTTTTTTTTACCAATATTAATTCCTGCACATTTGTAGTTAACAAAATAATAATGTTTTACAAAAATTAAACATCCAATCCCTTGAGTGAGAGTGAAGAGGAACTTCAAGTGATGGCATCATGGGAGGTGGAGGATGAGGGAATTAATCTTTCCCTTTACACCATTCTTTGCTCCTTCCCCCCTTCATATGTTGGTGATACAACTTGAATTCTTACATTACAAAATTTTTTATATCACAATAGTGTACAAAATCACAATTCATTTCAGAACAAACATAAGAAAAAAATGAGACCTTGAAATGGTTTCTTCCAGAAAGGAAGAAAGATATTGTTTTCTCACAGATATGGAATCTACAACATTAGTAGTTAACAAGAAGTTTCATCTGTTTCACAGAAAGTTTAAAGCCAAATGCATTAGTGAGGTTGAAAGGTTATCCAACATTTGTATTGCTTACAGTGAAGTACCTGAGGAATGGCAGAATACATATATATTACTCTTATATATACGCAGGGGGAACAATGCATTATCTAAAAACACAAGACTTGAAAGATTGATTGATAAAGATAGGAATAATCAATGAGAAGAGGGAAATGTGCTAAGTATTTAACAGATTTACTGTGATGAGAAAAAACATACTAATCATAGACAAAGTCAACTTTCTGTAGCATTTTATGTTTAGATTTTCAAGTATTCACGTAACTAGATATCTAGATTTTGTATTTAACCAGAATTGGGGGATACTGAAACACAAAACAGTTTACTAACACCTGAAATATGGTAATTTGATCCCTTAATATTTCTTGAATCAGTGATATTATCATGGATTAGTTCTTATGGTGGTCTTACTCTTTTAAGGTACCTGAATTACACAGACTTTAGTATATTCCAATCTTAAAGCAGTTCTGACTCATCTAACTACAAACAGGTCCATGATAAAAAAACAGCAAATCAATCAGTAGACATAAAATGTTGATGTGTTTATGACACTTAGCAACACTAATGGCACCAGTGTTTGAAATTAAAAAGAGAACTAATGTGCTTTAATATCAGTAGGCAAACAACAATATGTTCATTTTATGAGAGTTATCAAATGCCATGAATTAAAAGATAATGAAAATCATTATTGAAACATGGTAAAATGCCTGAGAGCCACTAAATTATTCCTGGACATGAGTTGAATGCCACTAGTATTGTTGTGTCTTTTCTGTGTGGGTTTCTTAACCAAGATCAGATTTCTGCATCTGAATCAGTGTTGGTAGAGATTTAGCCAATCAGGCATGAAATGATGATGTTACTGACAACTAACAACACTAGTGGTACCAGTTTTTAAAACTGAAAAGGGAACTAATGTGATTTGATATTAGCAGGCAAACAACATTACATTATCATATGAGAGTCATCTAATGCCAGGAAGTAAAAGATTTATGAAAATCATTGTTGATAGGTGGTGAAATGCCTGGGAGTCACTAAAATATTCTTAGAGGTGAGTTGCATGATACTGATATTGCTTTCTCTCTCTCTCTCTCTCTCTCTCTCTCTCTCTCTCTTTTACCAATCCCAGTGTCTTGCATCTTGATGATGTAAGAGATCCAGCCAACAGGCCAGGAGGCAGGTTTGTGATGTTCAGGCATTGGGTGAAGCTGCAGCCCAGTCCAAGGCATTTGACCAAAAGACAAAGCACTGAAGTTCTATGATAAAAACAACACCATTCAAAATTGGAAAGATAATTACAGACACAATTACTTTATGCAGGGGGTATGTTCTGCAAAAGCCTCACACAAAGAGAAATCACACAAAGCAAACCAATAAACATTTGGAGAAAAATGGGATGTGTTCAGCAGTGTAAGATGTATTGTCCCAATTGTATTTTGACTGGGTGATTGTCATATTTGTACCTTAGAAATCAACACAAAGAGTAACATAAATGTATTTTGATAGATTTGGGACATTATTTCTGCTAAATATAAAAAAAGGTCAGAGAGGTTCTTTTCTATTTAGCTGCTAGTTCTGGGTTGGAGATGTTGTTGGATGTTTGGTTACCATATTAACAAACACAAACACAGCAGGTTGCAGGAAAATCACAATGGCAGGTACATGCATATCTCACAGAAATCACAGATTTGCACACAAGAGTGGTAACTGCAAGATTGACCTGCTGGTGGGAGCTTGGCACACTCCACCCACAGAAACCCACTATGGTTTCTGTGATTAGAAATATTTCATTATAGATCAAGGAAATGAAACAGTTAGCCCTGCCATATCTCATAATGTGTACAGTTGCTTTCAATACTTGCCTGTATGAGAGAATCTCTGAAAGATTCTACCAGTCTGGACCTCGGTAGATAATTTCCGAGATACACCATAAGTTGCTCTGAGAAACTTTCTGGGTTCTTCCATGTAACTTCCTCCACCTTATTCCCACTTTTGCAGTTAAGAACAAATAGGTTTCTCCTTCTTTTGTGTTGCTATTTGCTCACAAGTGGAAGCAGTGGGGCCGTGAATGTATGAAATTCTAGCCAGGAATTCTTGTTAGAAGGCATTCTATGCCTTTCCTTCTTTCTTTTTCCTTTCAATTATCCTTCCTGTCAAGCTGACTCACTTGCTCTAATTAAGTAAATTAGATAGTTGAGTAAAGCAGTGCAGGGAGATGGGCAGCGAGTTAGGGTAGAGATCTCTTATACAGTTTGGGGTATCTTCTGTGAATACTGTATAGACTATAGAGAGTCCTCTGAGCAAGAGCAAGTTACTGTTTTATGGACAAAAGGGTAATATTCCTAGTGAGGATCATGCGAGTGTATTTAATCCCTATATGAAGTATGAAGACTGCCTTTCTTACAAAACCTTCGTATGGGAATAATAGTTTTTCATACTCAAAACCCCACTTTTTGTACCCATCTTTCATAATGTTAATAAAGCTGGTTAATCTTTTGAAAATTTATATGGTTACATTATATGACATTTTTAATGACATAAAGGTTAAAAATTTGTATGGTTACATTATATGACATTTTTAATGACATAATGTCAGTATTTTAACCTCTAAAATGAACTTGCAGGAACACTCAATTGCTGCCAAAGAAGCTCAGTTCCAAAAGCAGGCTGCCCAAGATGACACCAAAGACCTACCAAAACCAGATTATCTTGCACTGATTGGAGTTCTCTTCTCCTTTTTTATTTCCCTTTTTATATATGTATTGCTAGAGACCCTTATCGTACCAATGTGTATTGATTTATATGCATGGTCAAATGAAAAAGCTATAACAATTGTTGGAATTGGTATCAGTTTGGCTGCAGTATTATCAGTAGTGATGTTTGCACTATTAAGTATTTTGACCAGAAGGTTTGATGAGCGTAAAGTTTGGATTTTTTTGGGGTTGATTCCAATGACATTGGGTATGTTTTTGCATTTCCCAGTAGGGAGCACTTACCCAAAAATGAAGAACTGCACTGTTGATCCACTTCATTATGAAGGCTTTGGTAATTTCACAACATTAGATCCTTTTTCATTTGATGCACCTGTAACAACTCTGCCAGGAGAAGTAAACATGAGTGACATGGAAATAGATACATCATCAATATTTTCAGTAGGAATAGACATAAGTAAAGAAGAGAGGGTACTGTCAACACCATTACCAGAACAGTTGATTACTACTGACAGAAATTTGGAACTTCCGACAACCTTAGTAGGAGAGATGAGCACAACTGACTTAGAAGTGGAGTCATTATCAGTATTACCAGGAAAGACAGACTCCGTTAGTAAAGCAGAGCCTTCAACAATTTCACCAGAAGAGAGTAGCACCACTGACGAAGTGGAACTTTCAACAGTTTTATCTGAGGAGATGAACACCATTGATGAATTAGTGCCCTCTGTTACTGCAGCAGAAGTTAGCATTATCAATTCAGGAGAAGTGACTGTGACAAGAAAAAGACGTCATATAATTAAGGAGGGAACTTGCCAAGATCTGGGGTGTCCACCAGAGCAGGAGTGGTGTGAATATACTCCCATTATAGAGACGTACCAAATGGCTATAGCAGGTTTTGTAACAGTCGTAGGTTATCCTGTAGCTATTACAATAGCAGCTTCTCTTTTCTCAAAACTGCTAGGCCCCAAGCCTCAAGGAGTATGGATGGGAATTCTCACAAGCACAGGTAGCCTCTCTCGAGTTGCAGGCCCTGTATGTGTGTCATACTTGTATACAACTATGGGCACAAGATGGACATTTGGTGTACTCTTTGTACTGATGTTTTTCACATTATGTGTTGTCATTTACCTGTATAAGAGATTGTTGCCCATGAAAATAATTATGAATGCATAATACTAATCATGCATGGTAGTTTGAAGCATTAGAGGAAAATGCAAAAATATACCATTGGATACTTTGATGCTCTTATTAAGTATGCATGTAGGTCTATGTATCTTTGTGTGCCATACACATGAATTTAAAGGGCTGAATTCAGAGTACAAGACCCCATCTGAAGAAAAAATATCCTACAGTGTGTGCAGTTAGACTGAGATGTGGGAAAGATGTTTGTACAGCTGCTCAGGACAAATCATTGTGCACTTTATCAACTGTGTACTTTAGATGATAGTAACTAGATAGATAGCAATATGCATGTTGCTGTATTGATGTGGTAAATGTAGAAAGTGACTAAGACACTAGGTTAAAGGTTAAAGTTAGGTTTATTGAGCTGACCTTCCATAATGCTCTAAAAATCTGTATGATTTGCAAGTCTCAGTCTCACAGAAGAAGGTTACAGTATAGCGAGAGATATGGCTTTGTAGTTAGGTCTTAAGAATGAGAATAATTAAAGGGAGGAATAGATGATTAGGTTGCAGCAATGGTTTGCACAGTGACTTTGAAAGCCACATGTTAAGTAGGCTCTTCTTAGGTCTACTTAAGTCAGCAGTTTTAAACTGTAAAAAGCTTAATTGAAAATCATTCTGTACATTAATGAAAAGAAAAACATAGAGTACCCTGGAGCTTTTCCCACTTCCTCTTTTAGGACTGTCATCCCATGATTGCGTATCTTTAGCTATAGTTCATATCAAAGGTTAACACTGTTAATGCATAAAGGAAAGGAATTACTGAAACTGGTGAGAAGTTTGTTATAATATACTTACTGTTACCAAAGATATCTCAGGAGTACTAGATGTGATCATTTAACATATTATGTCAGGCATAATAATGTGTAGAAATATCTAATATTTTGTGCCTGAGTCTCACCTGTTAACATTTATTAATTTTTCAACAGAGATAATACACTTATAACAATTTGATCACAATTCCATTCTGTGCTTGCAAATGTTAAGTTGTTGCTTATTTTGTGGCATCATTCTGAATATTTTCTGAGAATTTTTGTGCATTTAGGGATTTGTAGGTTGTCACCCATTGTGTGCACTAAAAGAAATATTACCGATAGCCGTATGATGAATGTCATTTCTAACTTAAAGAGCAAATTGGCTGAGGCATGATATTTCCCATACACCTCAGTTACTGACCACTTGCACACCTTTGAGTAGAAAGACTTTTGAACAACATTAGAGATAACCTGTGTGAAAAGAAGCGAGGGTTACTCCCAAAAGTACACAAGAAGTAGGGATGAAACAAGAAGGAAGAGAAAACTTAAGAAGAAGGAAACAGTAACTGAGTATGGTAAAACAGCATTCCTCTTGGAGATAATGGTGAGCCTAAAATTCTGTGAAGATGTATCAGGTGGAGAAAGGACTTCCCCATAGAACGCTGTTAATATATGATCAACAGATATGTCACTCTGAAATAAAGCTCAGAAATAAGATAGGCGCTATTAGATAAGGCTCAGAAGTCCTGAGGGTGACTGGTATTAGGATCCAAGAAATAACTAACAGTTTAATAGAAGAACATTGTTAGCAGACTGAACTCAGAAGTAAGGAGATACAAATTGGTGATGATATTTAGACTGGAAGAGGACATCATTCAGATGAAGGAAGTAAGGATAGCGGAGGAGTGAAATCAAACATGAAATACTGAGAAGCAGATGGACAAGAAGAATAAGAAAATATAACATCATGAAGGGAATACATTATATGTTTAAGGCAGGCAGACAAATGTATATCAAGAGAAATTAGTTAGGCGATCATGAAAAAGACAGACAAAGGGAGATGTATATTAAGAGATATTAGTTAGATGATCATGAAAAAGACAGACCAAGGAAGATGCTTAAAAAGAACAAGGAAGGAATCCAGATTGCCTGACAGAGTTGAGAAAGTATAAAGAAGCTGAAGACCAAAACACACATTGTTTTAAAGTGAAGCAATAAAGGGTCGGGAGTCAACTAGTGGCAGAACAGGAATGAAAGTGATATACAAAACTGGAGATGGTGTAGTAGATTAGATAAGACAACTAGAGTTTAGGTATTACATTGGCGAAATCACTCTATCTGGTGAGTGTATTTTTAAAACACTGGAAAAAGGGATTAGAAAGCAAAGGGACGATTACTTGCATTGAAGAAACTACATGAGTAAAAGGCAATGTGGATTCAAAGAAAGGTTGTATTTTACACACTTCTTAGACTTATGCAAGAGAGTAAGCTCCATTTTTGCCAAAAGAGAAGGATGGATAAATTGTATGTATCTGAACACAAACTGGAACATTATGTCTTTGAATATGAAAAATTAGAGCCTTTTAGGGATAGGTCTAAACAAACCCCAGCAAGAAATGTTGCAACACCTTATTTCTAATTACAAAATAACTGAAATTCTAAGTTTCCATCCACTTTTTGTAGCAAGTAGGTAAAATTTACCATTTAAAACTGTTTAATATTTGTAATGAACCTCATATAATGAATCAACTTTGTAACAACCGGTGTAATATCAACTCACTGTGTTCTGACTAAAACCCTTTGTGAGGTTTTTGATCCTTTTTTTGCTACCGTTCACAGGATAAGCATGGGGTGCACAATAAATTTGCTGGAGGTACAGTCACAAGTCAGAATGTATTTGGACTGCCAGAAAGTACTAGACCCAACAAGGGAGTTGGCAAAGAAGCAGAATTTTCTGACAGGAATAATGAGGAGACACCTTCAATAGATAGAGAATTATCTCAGCACAAAGTAAGAAAAGACACATGTCAGAGGAACCTTCTCAAATGGATTGGGGCCATCAGTGGAATGCTTTAAGGCTAACGTGTGTCAGCATTGTTTTTCTTGATCTGTGTTGATGACTTGTCAAAAGATCTGGATTCATACCTGAATATGTTTTCTTAGGATGCCAAGGTCATAATGGAAGTAAAGTGATGATGAATGCAGACTCCAATGTTTGTCTAAAACGTGATTGTTATGCTTCAACCCAAGTAACTGCAAAGAAATGAGGATGGGATATAGTGAATGAAATGAAAGTAGATGGTTGGCAGCCACTGACCAGGAAGATATACTTCTTGTGCTGCCTGCCTGGGTATCAGGAGGGTTAGTGATTGCCGTAGAGTGAGCCAGCACTTCAGTGGTTTTCAAATTGCACTCTGACTCGGCTGTCTTTTCTTTCTGATTCACCCACAAGTGGACTGCAGACATTCTGTCTACAAACATACAATTTCTCCTTGTCACACATAACACTTGACAGCACTTAACTCACACAGGTCATTCTTCCTAACTCCTATATTTTTTTGCAATTAGTGCTACATGCTAGCCCTGCCTTTTGGCAAAATGTTAGGGGGCAGTAAATAGAAGAAGTATGTAGGAACATTAAACAAGATCATTACCTAGAAATAGTATTAGGAACAGTAGCTGGGAGCATTAGGTAGAAGTACGAGGTTAGAACATTAGGTGGACACATTAGATAATACTAGTTGGTGGAAAACATTAGATAGACACATTAGGTAATAGTAGATGGTGGGAACATTAGATAGGAGCTTCGATGGGGGGAACATTTAGATAGGAGCTTCTGAAAACACTGCATTAGAGTTGCCCTCTGCCAGTGGCCTGTTAAGGGTGAGGCACTAAAAGCAAAGAAGTGTTACGGGAGTTCACCACTTATGGAGACTTTTGCTGTGGGCATCACCTCGAGGGAGTTCCCAAGGGGAATGGGCATAAGAGGCATAGATAGATCGATTGATTAAATATTATCTTGCAGGAATTGCTGCAAGCAGCAAGAATTTCTGACAGAGGGACTCTGCAGTTGTCATCTTTGTAGGATGTCAAAATCCTGAACACTTATTTCTTTTCATAAGTTTCACATTGTTTCTCAACATATTCAGGTATGATTCAAGTCCTTGCAAGTCCTTTGAATAGATCAGGAATAGCAGTGGCTCAAAATGCAACATCACTGCTTACTTTTTACTTTGTCTGAAAAGAATTCTTTGATGTGTGGCCCAGGTGTCTTTCCACTCAGATAGTTTTTAGTCTTCTGCATAACTTTTACTTTCCAGCATTTTGTGGGAAGAGAGTGAAATGCCTTCTAGCAGTCCAGAATACATATTCCATCCATTTATCTCTGTTATCTAAGCTTCTGCTGGCTCTGTCATTAAAATCCTGAAGATTAGTAGTACAAGATCTCTTACCTTTAAATCCATGTAGTTTGCTATATCATTTTTCCCAGAGGTTTACGGACCTCTCTTGTCAGGGCATACTGACAAATTCTGTAACATATTCTCTCAGTTGCCTCTGTTGCTATACATTTACTCCATCCCATTCTCTTTATACGTAGGATGAGACATCATAAGACCCATGTAGTTGTATTGACTAAGGTCATGCATGAGCTTTAATGATCCCGATGCTTTCCATGATCTCTAATCCATACTCTCATGATAGCATCAGAGGTAATATGTCTTCAGTTCTAAATACAGTTTGAAACTTTGTAATTAGCTTTTTATACAAGACCTTCTGTATTTGAATAACCATGCCTTCTCTTTGCTTTTATCTAATGATGCATTCTTGTAATGATTTACTCCTGGTAATGATATGGAACAAAATAAGATTTTCCTTTGCAATGTCCAGAATGCTCTTCTCAAAAGTCTTCCTTCATAATTTTACTGTAGTCATTCCTTCATTTTTTTATACCTTTCAGGTACAATAGGGCTGTTGTTTCTTAACTTTGCAGTATTTTGTACTGTTTTTGACTTGACACCTGTTGAATTTTGTCATTGTCAGGCCTCCACTGTTGATACTTATGTAATGACTCTCACATTGGTCACTTTACTAAACAGCTTATAATAGTCCTTCATATGCTGATTGTGGAGTTCTGTTTCATAGGTTGTTTCCAAAGAAAATTTCCCATGTACTTTCTCCTAACATTTAAATTCCTCTTTGATTTCTTTGATATTTCTTTCCCTAACATGTTTTCAAAATCAAGCTCTGCATGACTACTTTTCCGCTGTGTTTACCTTGGATATTGCTTATAGTTATGAAGCTGTTGCTTGTGAAAATGAGATGATGACTCTAGTGTGTTCAGTGACTTGTAGGTTTAGGAGGCTTTTGTGAATACATTTTAAGAACTTATGTTTCCACCTTATATTTTCTTCAAGTAGATCCAGACATTCCAACAGTTTCCCAGTAGCTAAAATTTCCCACCATTAGATCTTTGACATCACTAAGTATGGGTTTGTTTACTACGTCATACTTCATCTTACGAATCTTCTTATTTTCATTCAATGTATTATCTAATTGGTCATGTCTTTCAAGGGATTATGTACTGTTGTGTCAAAACTATTTGTCAACTGTTTCCAATTGAAATTTTCCCACTGTGCACTGTGAAGGGACCATAATCCACCAGTAACTCCTGAAACTTCCAGTAATACCGTATTAGAAAGGAAAGACCCTTTCTTTCCTCCACTATCTTCTCTCCTAGCTGTCAAATATCCCTTTGGAAATTCTAAGTTTGAGTTTATCTCCCTGTTGAGGTTTGTCTTAACAAAAGCCTTAACTTCATTTTTATTTCTTCTTTGTGAGCTAGTAGATCCAATTTGTGTTCATATGATATCTGTCCATCTGTATTTGTATATATCAACTTCTCTTGTTCCTCAGTTGCTGTAGGTTTTATGTTCCCCAGTTTCTTGATGTTACATACATTTTCTCTCAAACTCCTCCCTAGCTTATCTTTTCATAAGTAACAAACATATTTTTGTATTCATTTGTTTGCCTGTCCTAATGCCATCAGGCTGCTATACCAAGTTGTAAAAGTAGGCCAGTTTTCTTTTGAGAGACTATAAAGGGAATTCACCAGTTTTCATTTACTGTTACTTTGACTTAGTACTTTCTTGGTATAGTATATTCTGGGTTTTGGGAGAAAAACGTATATCCTTCCAAACTCAGACTATATTCACCCAAACCTGAACGACTTGGTCTGAGCCTTAGACATACTTCAGTTTGGTGAAAAAAATTATTCCACTGTTAATGAACCACTTGGACAAATGTCCACCACCTAGAATGGTGTCCTTTTTTTTCTTTTCCATGGATAAAATCTGTACTCTGGCAGGTTTTCAAAATGCCCAGTTTCTGGGGGATCTGGCATTCAGAGTGTTCAGGTTTGTGAGGATGCATTGTACTCTGTATACCTTAAATTTTGTTATTGCTGTCTTTACATTCTTTACAGTGAATTATGAACAGCTTTAGAGGTCATAACAGTACATTATTAGTTTTCTTTTGCTCCATGACAAAAAAGAATGTTACTGGTTTCTCTGGCCTCCCGCACTGAGATGCCATGGTACCCAACTCACATATAGTGCCTTTGTGGATGATCCCACACTAGTTATCTGTCTTTGACTCTTTTGTAATTAATTTGATTTTCTGATACCTCTCTTAGTTTCCTGTTATATGTCCTGTTTGCTGCAATCCCTTGATTACAAGTCTTCATTTGATCTTTAGGTGACTTTCTCTGCATTAGCCTGATTCCCAGCTTCCCTTTCATATGATGCCTTAGTTGTTATTCTTTCTATTTTCTCCCTTTGTTTTAATCTTGACCAGTATCTCTCTTCCATAACCTCTTTCAGTATTATCTCTTCTCTTTAGCACAATGGTGATTCCTGTACCATTGTCTGCACTAAACTTTTTCAAAAATGATCTTTTGTATGTGTCTTTTACGATGTACATAATGCATATATGAAATTTACTGGGTAAGGTGATATATCTTAAGAAAATGATTGTTTCTGTGATTTCAATAATGGTTTTTATTGACTGCAGTGTGGCATTAGCCAAAACAAACTAATTCGCTCATGCATGATTGTCTATGCAGGGTTTACAATAAAGATGTGGAAGATAAGATATAACATATACCTTTTGCAGTTGATAGAGTATAAAGGTTTAAGTAACATCAGATATCTTTGAAGTGCTTGTGCTTTTATTTAATGATATTATTGTCTGATTTTTATGATCAAAGCAATTTGTTTTTATAGTATCATGCAACAGTAGTGCCTTGCATGTGCAGTGTATGATAAAGTAATAAATCTGTCAAATATAGTAACAGGTATATACTACAAGATCACAACTTATTATCTTCACCCTCAAGTTAAACATGAAGTGCCTTCCAGTTATGAGTTTGAAATTATAGTTGATCAAATTGTATGTGAATACTTAACATGCGATACTTATTTCTAATAAGTTTATTACTAGTAACTTTTCTATGGAGAAAAGTTATAAATAGTCACTTCCAACAGAAGAAAAAGATCTGATGTAGATATAAGAATAAGTGTTGCTCTTATTATATTCTTTGCATAGTATTATAAAATCACTTTTGATCTCAGGTCTTTACCTCTTTTATTATTATGGAAGAAAGAACCTTAGATTGTGTTATGTGTAGTATTAAGAGTTTTTTGCAAACGTCTTTCAGAAAATGAGCCAGTCTTAATAAACCATATTTTTAAAGATGTTTTCTTAACCTGAATTAGTGTCTGCTCAAATAATTAGAGTTTGAAACATAAACCATTATTTTAGAAATTAATTCAGACATGAACAGTAAACATGAAAAGAAAAGATTTTGCAAACAAATCATCCAGTGCACTCAAGATAATTAATGATAATAATTAAAACTTTTCTTAGTTAATTTGGAATACATTATACTAATTGAAACTATTTGTGGATCAACAGCCATGTTATGATACACATTCAGTCTCACATACAAGGTAAAAGAAAGTAATAATGTAAAAGTGCAGTAGCTAAAAGTATACATATACATTAAAAGAGCAGATTTGGTTTTGTGTCATTATCATGCACTCACCAACATCAGTATGTCACAAATAATGAACAATTATCCTTTTGAGTTTACATGATTGTAGAGTTTAATACTTCCTGTTACAAATGAATTCTTATTTCTACATGTTTTTTGCAATGATAAAAACAATCTTTTGCCTGATCTTAAAACACATAGTTATTATTCAAAGGATGGTGAGAATCACTCATAATACTATTTGTTTGATTTAAAACATATTTTGAATATAATACATCAAGTGCAGTTACATTAGCACCCAATATACTAGCTATTTTACAATTTCCCCAAGTTTATTCTTGTTTTTTACACTGAAATATTCATTGTTTGATGCTTTACAAAAACAAGGTATTGACTCCACAAGTGACTTATAAAACATAGAAAGAATAAGCCTATCAACTTGAAGGTTTCTCAAAACTCTTGAAAAATGAATGCATACCTTTTCCGTAAACCTTTTTTAGTGTTAACATCACCATTTAGATAATTATCAATAATTGAACCCTAGTATTTATAATTGTGCACAATATCTACTTGCTCTTCTTTGATACTTTGTTGTTCAATGTACTTTTCCTTTTTGCAAAAGTTTTGACGCAACAGTACATAATCCCTTAAAAGACACGACCAATTAGATAATATATTGAATGAAAATGATAAGTTTCGTAAGATGCTGTAGGAGGTAGTAAGCAATCTTTTTGATATTCATATTCAAGGAATTTTCATGACTTGCAGCCCAATATTCGTGTTCATATTTATCCCTTATTATTCCAATAATCACTGTGTCATCAGCATATTTGATAACAGAACAGGTTCCATAGTTATAAGTGCAATCATTTGTATATAAAGTAATTGATAAAGGCAATAAAAAACAGCCCTGTGGAGCACCAGTGTTTGTAAACATGGTATGACGACTCAACACTGCATTCATCCACGTCTTTCAATTCTGCTCCCTCTTCACTCACTCAATCTGCATCTCGTGGCACAGCTTTCTTAATAAACTTAGACTTGGACAGGCTATCTCAGTGGGTGTCCTGTTTAGATGTCAAAACTTCTTGTCTTCCGTACAGTTGCTCTATTTATACAAGAGATTGATTCGTCCTTGTATGGAGTACTGCTCTCATATTTAGGATGGTTCTAACTCAGTATCCTTACTTAATAGAGTCGAGTCGAAAGTGGTCCAGCCAATAAACTGCCCCAGACTAACTTCCAAACTTAACCCCATTCCCCTACACTGCAATGTTGGTTCACTTTCCCTCTTCTATGGATATTACTTTGGTTTTTGCTCCCGAGAGCTGGCTGCTTGTGTACCCCCACCACTAGATAGACCACGCAATACTTGGTAAGCTGCTGCATCACATGATTATTGTGTAGCCATCGGCAACTCAAGGGTGGGCTGTTTTGGTACCTGCTTCTTTCCCTACATGTCGAGGCTTTGGAACTGTTTACCTTCTCATGTCTTTCCCAATGCCTATGACCTAGCACATTTCAAAAGACAGGTCTTTCACGTTCTTTTCTGCTTCATAATTCTCTCTCTATATCAATTAAGGCCTGGCCTTGATGTGGACTTTTGTCTGTGACTGGAGCCTTCAACATAAAAAAAAAAAATGACATCAGTTGCTGTGGGTAGATCAGGTAGCAGCCACACCATCAAACTCAGCTGAAATCAATTTATCCAAATAAAGTACATACCTTAATCTGTCATTTTCTATAATGGGGATGAATTAAAAGTTCCTGTTTCAGACTTTTCCCTCTTTGATATCTTCCATCACTTGCTCAGTTCTTTAATTCTCTTGGAGGATTATGTTTTAGTAGGGTTCAGTTCATGGCAGATTTTGTCAGCCACTGTTTTTACCAGGAAGTATTGATTAAAAGGTCTGCTGTTAACATTACCTCTTGGAATATTATGGTTATGTTTACAAGTAAGCTTAGTCCTCTCTCTTCTTTGCTTTTTTCTCCTTTGATACTGAAAATTCTGGGAAAACCAGTTTACTTAACACTCTTGGTGAATTATTTTCATTTATACCAATGATGTCTGTAAACCATCCCACAAGTCCATCAGCATTCGTATCTTTGAGCATTGTCATAGATCTTATTTTACCCCTTCTTTCAGTTCCACAAGTGCTGGAAGGGAAACTGTCTCATGTTCATAGTTCATCTTCATGTTTTTCCCTATGTACTTCAGAGTTTTTCCTTTTTTTTCCATATTTGTCCTGTTTCATATACTGCCTGCCGTTTGCAGACCTGCCATATGATTTCAGCACTTTTTACTCCAATTTAAAAGTAACTTAATGGGCATCTCTGCTCTCTATATAGTATATCCCCATCCTTCTTGTCTAATCTGTTTAGTTATATTCACTGTCATAGTGTTCAGTATATCCATATTTTTTCCCTCTTTTCAAGTTCATATCCACCTGGGATTCATTATGTTCTGCTTGTAGATCAAGTATAGCCATTGCACACCTCTCTAGCTCATGTTTTTTACTTCTGACCCAGATGGCAAGCAGAACAGTACAAACAATATCCTTCAGCTCATCATGTCACTTAACCTGTTTACCAGTTAGTTTATTAGCTGTAGACATTCCCAACTTATGATTTGAAGCCATCAAAATAATAAATTTTACTGACTTTGTTTTCTTCTGCAAAGCCCTCACCATTCTCTCATTCATTTTTCCAGTTTAACAATTAGTTTTTCAGCTGCAATTCTGTGGGTTTATTCATTCCTCTGATGCTTTTGGTGCCCTTCTCACCTATTTGATAGATACGCTGCCTTCCCTAAAACTATTATAGTTATAATCTAGTTTTTTTTATCTCACTTTTGGTATTCCTGTTGTTGACTGGCATTTCCTTATTCTTCCATGTCCAAATCAAACCTTTTGTTTTACACTGCTCCATAACTTTGTTCCTTATTGATATTACATAAGTCCTTTTTGACTTGTTATCCTTCCTTAACCAGTACATCTCCTCTCTTAGGCCTTGCATTATCTTGAATTGTCCATCTTTAAATTTGATGAACTTAGGTGGTACCATAGATACCTTACTTAGATATTTGCTTTTGCTTCTGTAGGGAAAGAAGCAGTTATCAAAACGGCACACCCTTGAGCTGCCGATGGCCACACAATAATCATGTGACACAGCA
>JAYMFT010026663.1:0-16183 GCA_038088735.1 Panulirus argus
GATGTTTCATATTCCATCTCAGAAGGTCTGCCTGCACATTTAGCCATGAGACGGAGATGTGCGGCGGTGACTGACTCCTTAAGATATTATCTTTTTGTGGCAGAACTGCATTTTCTCTTTGAGTTTTGATATAAGAAAAATACACCTTTAGATGACGTTCCGCACCTTGGGTGTTTTTGTGAATCATTACATAGGTGAACTGATCACACACACACACACACACACACACACACATATAAAGTTCAGACCATTTAAAAGGTTATTCAATATATTGATGAAGATGTATGCGATTCCAATGGAGTAGCACAAAAATGTCATACTCTTTACAAAAGATCAAATAGTTGAGCTGCACTGCAGACCAGTCTCTCCGTCGAGTGTGGTTTGTAAAACTCTGGAAGAGATAATCAGAAAGCTTGAAATGGAGAATCTCCCAAAGCGAACACGGGATTGTGATCATTCACAAATCCCTTGAACTTCTACGAAGATATGAGCTCCGTTATAAAGATAACAAAAAGAACGATACGTGGACTGCATCTGGACTATTAGGAGGCATTTGACACTTCACCATTCAGGACTCTGATAAAGAAGTTGGATATTTTGGCATACATACGGGTAGGACTCCTTGGTGGACAGGAAATTATCCTCGAAGAAGATAACAGAGGGTACACGTCAGAAGAGTCGTTTCGAAATATCTTAGGGTTACCAGTGGCGCGCCACAGGGCTTGGTCCAGGCACCATTTTTCTTCATGATCAGTGTAATGACTTACCAGACTGAACTCATACCTGGGAATGTTTTCGGATGATGTATAGGTTAAGAAGGCGGTAAAGAGTATGGAGCATTGCATCAACTCCAAGTTAAACTCCAAAGTTTGTCTGATACATGGGTAATTTAGATTCGAACCCGAGTAAATGCAAAGTACTGAGGATTGAGCAGATTGCAAGAAAGCTGCAGGAATTTGTGTGCGAGAACTTGGGAATCGACAGTGTACCTAACCTGTCGCCAATGACGGGAGTTGTACAATAAACAGACTGCTGGCACATGTTTGAATCGCATGGCATTTAAGTACACGGATAAAGAATCACTCATAAAACTGTTAGTGTAATGAATTATGATATAACCACAGTATAGTTAAATATATAGAAAAAACTGATAAAGAAGGAGCGGAAAGAGCAACAAAGATGGTTTCAGAATCAAGAGAGCTGAGTTACAGTGAGAGGTTAGTGACCATGAATTTGTCCATCATAGAAGACAAGAACGAGGATGACTTGATAATCATCTTAAAGTTTGCAAAATAGTTTGGTATTGTCAACAATGAATAACAGTTTCTTTGAACGATGCAGAAAGAGATCAACAGAGGCTATAATATGAAACTGAGCAAGAAACTAGTTAGAACTGTTGCAGAGAAATACCTTAATGATATAAGGGTAGTGGATAAATGCTATAAGATAACTTCTGAAATGTAGATGCAGAAGGAATACAAAGATTTAAAAAGTTATATGATAGGAGAGAAAATTCGAGAGTGTAGACCTCCCTCCCCTCACAGTACTTATATTAATTACACACACACACACACACACACACACACACACACACAGACCAGTATATATATACACTTTGGCATAGACACATACACTCATATTCTAAGATGCAGACATGGTCATACTCAAACGCTCTAAATCGCAAATAAAAGAGGACATTTACTAGGGTTGGGCTAGTGTTCTTGGGATGGACTATAGCATCCTGGGGATAGGCCAGTATCCTGGGGATGGGCTACAGTTTCCTGGGAATGGACTACAGTGTCTTGGAGATGCGTCACAGTCTCCTGGGTATGGGCTACAGTGTCCTGGGGATGGGCTATAGTGTTAGGGGATGAGCTACAGTTTTGGCAGGGGGATGCATTTGTCCTTTATTCTCATAAAACGTGTCATGTGTCTTCCCTTCATCATCTCATATCTCGTGCCTGTAAATACTAGGTTCATCTGTCTTTATCTACGTCATCTCATCTCCACATGTGCTTCATTAACTACTCTCAAGATTAAAACAGTTGTTATTTAAGTTTTTCAACCATTTCCTTAGCAACACATTGACTGGGTTATGCACTTTAAATACACTATAACCCTTTTGCCCTCAAATAAAGATAACAGTGTTCGTCCCACAACACAAGAGCGACCCTCACTCTCCCACCCCCACCGCACCCCCACCCCTCGCTTCTCCCTCCGTCAGCTGGTGTGGGCAGAGTGGCGTCCCGCGCGCCAGTCACCTGCTGGACGTGGTAGTGTAAGGGTTTCGTCACCACTAGCAAGGCCGCTGTCTGCCTGTGGGACATCCTTACAGCATGATCAGATCACATTTTAGAATAGCCTTAATGCATGATCGAATCATATTATGGAACAGCCTTACATCATAATCACACCATATTATGGAACAGCAGTAAAGCACGATTCGATCACATAATGGAACAGCCTTACAGCATGATCAGTTCACATTGTGATACAGCTTTAGAGCATGATCAGATCACATAATAAAACAGCCTTACATCGCAATCAGATCATATCACTGAACAACCGTACAGCACGATCAGACTAAATTATGGAAGCTCCTTTCAGCACAATCAGATCAGATTATGGAGGAGCAATTCAGCATAATCAAATCATATTACAGAAAAGCCTTATAGCACCAACAGATCACATTATGGAACAGCCTTATACCAAGACAGATCACATTACGTTACGGAACAGCCTTAATGGAAGACTAATCACATTAGTGAATAGCTTTACAGCATGATTTTATCACAGTCGGGAATATCCTTACAGCATTCATATAACACATAATGGAACAGCCTTATATCACGATCAGATCACATTATTGAACAGCTTTATACGACGATCAAATCATTTGAAAGATCAGCCTTAGAGCACGATCAGATCATATTATGGAACAGCCTTAAAGCATTACTAGATTACATAATGGAACAGCCTTACAGTACGATCGGAACACATTATGGCACAGCCTTGCAGGATAATCAGATTACACTATGGAACATTGTTACAGCAAAATCAGATAACATTAAGGATTAGCCTTACAAGATGATCAGAATACATACAGCACTATCAGATCATATCATGGAACAGGCTTATAGCAAGATCAGATCACACTATATAATAGCCAGAGAGCTTGATCAAATACCATTGTGGAACAGCCTTACAACATGATCAGATCACATTATGGGACACACTTACATTTCAGTGAGAACACATAATGGAAAAGCCTTATACCACAATCAGGTCACATAAAAGAACAGCCTTACAACACGATCTTATCATATTATGGAATAGCCTTACAGCATGTTAACATCACAATAGGAAACATCCTTAAAGCATTATCATATCACATAATGGGGCAGCCTTAAAGCACGATAAGATATTATTTTGGAACAGCGTTACAGAAGGATCTGATCACATTATGGATTAGCCTTAGAGCACAAACAGAATACATAATGGAACAGCCTTAGAGCACGATTAGATCACATAATGGAAAGACTGTACTGCATGATCAGCTCACTTTAAAGAATGATCAGATCATCATATGAAACAGCTTTACATCATGACCAGACCACATTAAGGGAATGCCTCACAGCACGATCAAATCACATTATGGAAGAGACTTACAGGACGATCAGATCACGTTGTCTACCAATCTTCCAACACGATCAATTCACATAATAAAACAGCCTTACAGCACGATCAGATCCAATAACTAAGAACCTTACATCACGATAAGACCACATTATAGAACAGCCTTAGTGCCTGATCAGATCACATTATTAAAAAGCCTTACACACGATCAGATAACATTACAGAATATCCCTAGAGCACCAGCAGATGATATTATGTAACAGTTTTAGAGAAGGATCAGATCACATCATGGAACAGTCTTGCAGCACGATCAGATGAAACTACAAAACAGCCTTACAGCACCATCAGATAAAATTATGGAACAGACTTACAGCACAATCAGATCCAATATGGAAGAACATTACAGCACGATGAGATCACATTATGGAACAGACTTACATCATGATCAGACCACATTATGGAACAGTCTTAGAGCCTGATGAGATCACATTTTGGGAAAGACTTACAACACGATCAGAAAACATTACAGAATAGCCCAACAGCAACAGCAGATAATATTATAGAGCAGCCTTACAGCATAATCAGAACACATTATGGAACAGCCTTAAAGCATGGTCAGATCACATTATGATACAGCGTTAGAGCAGGATCATATTACATTATAGAACAGCCTTACAGCACGATCAGATCATTATGGAACCGCCCCAAAGCAGAATCAAATCCCATTATGGAACAGTCTTGCAGCACGATTAGACCAAATTACGAAATAGCCTTACAGCACCCTCAGATAGAATTATGGAACGTCCTTACAGCACGATCAAATCATATTATGGAAGAGTCTTAGAGCTTGATCATATCGCATAATGGAACAGCCTTATATCACAATAAGATCACATTATGGAACAGCCTTATACCATGCTCAGATCACAAAATAGAACAGCCTTACAGCACGATAAGATTACATTATGAAACATTCTTAAAGCATCATCAGATCATACAATGGAACTGCCTTAAAACGCGATTAGATCACCTTGAGGAACAGCCTTACTTCATGATCAACTAACATTATGGAATAGCTTTATAACAAGATCATATCATTTTATGGAACAGCCTTTCAGCTTGATCAGATACCATTATGGAACAGCCTTACAATCATGATCAGATCACATTATGTAACACGCTTATATCACGAACAGAACACATAATGAAACAGCCTTAACTAATGATCAGATCATATTATGGAAACGCTTTACAGAACGATCAGATCATATCATGGAAGAGCCTAACAGCACGATCTGAACATAATATGGAGCAGGCTAACAACACGATCAGAACAGATCATGGAACATCCTTACAGCACGATCAGAACACATAATGGAACAACCTTACATCATGAAAGGATAATATTAAAAAAAAAAAAAGCCTTACAGAACGATCAGATCATATTTTGAAACAGCCTTGCATTACGATCAGAAAAACTTCATTGTGGAAAAGCCTTGCAATACGAACAGTTCATATTATGAAACAGCTTTACAGCACGATCATATCTCATAGCCTTACAGCATGATCACATATTTTGGAACAGCCTTACAGAACGACCAGATCATATTACGAAACAGCTTTATATCACGATCAAACATAATTATGGTAAAGCCTTATTCATCACTCAGATGACAAAAGAACAGACTTACAGCACGACCAGATCATATTTTGATCAGATCAAAATATGGAACAGTCTTACGGCACGATCATATCACATAATGTAACAGACTTACACCATGATCAGATCATATTATGAAGCACCCATATATCACGAGTAGACCTCATTATGGAAAATCCTTACAGCACGATCACATCACATTATGGAACAGCCCTATAGCTGAAGCAGTTCACATTAATGTACAGCCTTACATCACGATCAGAACACATTTTGGAACAGAGTTAGAGCCAGAAGAGATCATATAATACAAAACCTTATAGCACGATCAATTCACATTTTAGAATAGCCTTAAACCTCGATCAGATAGCATTATGGAACAGCTTTACATCATGATCATACCATTTTATGCAACAGCCATAAAGCACGATCTGATCACATTATCTAACAGTCCTACAGCACTATCAAATCACATTATGGAACTGCATTACAGAACGATGAGTTCAAATTATGGAAGAGCTTTTCAGCACAGGCATATCATATTATGGAAAAGCCTTACAGCACGATCACTTTACATTATGGAACACCCTTAATGCAATATCTAACCTCATTAGGGAATACCTTTACAGCATAATCATATCACATTATGGAACAGCCTTACAGCATGGATATATCACTTAATGGATATCGTTATGGAGAGGCCTTATACCACGATCACATCACATAAAAGATCAGCCTTAGGGCAATATCCGATCACATTATGAAGAATTAAAGCATTGCTAGATCAAGTAATTGAAGAGCCTTACAGTACGATAAGTTCACATTATTGAACAGTCTTACAGCACGATATGATCACATTATGGGACATCCTTACAGTATGATCGGAACACATTATGGCACAGCCTTGTAGGATAATCAGATCATGATACGGAATATCGTTACGCCATAATCAGATAACATTAGAAATTAGCTTTACAACATTATCAGAACACATTATGAAACAGCCTTACAGCGCTATCAGATCATATCAAGGAACAAGCTTAAAGCAAGATCAAATCACACTATATAATAGTATTAGAGCATGATCAGATACAGTTATGGAACAGCCTTACAGAATGATCAGATCACATTATGGGACAGACTTACATATCTTTGAGAATACATTATGGAAAAGCCTTATACCACGATCACATCACACAAAAAAATAGCCTTAGAGAACGATCATAACACAATAAGTAATAGCCTTACAGCACGATCACATCCCATCATGAAACATCCTTAAAGCATTATCAGATCACATAATGGAACAGCCTTGAAGCACAATGAGATCTTATTATGGAATAGTGTTAAAGCACGAGCTGATCACAATATGGATTAGCCTTAGAGTACAAACAAAACACATTATGGAACAGCCTTAGAGTACAATCATATCACATAATGGAACAACCGTACCGCATGATCAGCTTACTTTATGGAACAGCCTTAAAAAAATGATCATATCCTATTATGAAACTGCTTTACACCACTCTCAGACCACATTATGGGAAAGCCTTACAGCATGATCAGATCACATTATGGAACAGGCTTACGTCACGATCAAAACACGTAATGGAACAGCCGTACAGCATGATCAGATCATATCATGGAAAAACCTTACAGAACGATCAGATCATATCATGGAACAGCCTAGCAGCAAGAACAGAACACATTATGGAACAGGCTATTAGCACGATCAGAACAAATTATGGAACATCCCTAGAGCATGATCAGATCATATAATGGAACAGCCTTACAGCATGATCATATCACATTACGGGACAGCCTTACATCATGATCAGGTTATGATATGGAGTAGGCTTATAGAACGATTAGATCATACTATGAAACAGCCTTACATCACGATCAGACCTCATTATGGAAAAGCTATATATATCGATCATATTACATAAACGAACAGCCTTACAGCACGATCAGATCATGTTTTCGAACAGCCTAACAGCACGATCAGATAACATAATGGAACAGCCTTACAGCATGATCAGGTCATATTATGAAACACCCTTACATCACGAGCAGACCTCATTATGGAAAAGACTTACAAAATGATCACATCACATTATGGAACAGACTTACATCACGTTCAGATTACATTATGGAACAACCTAACAGCACGATCAGATCACATTATGGAACAACATTACAACACGACAAAGTAAAATAATAGAACACCTTTACAGCAGGATCAGATCCATTATGGAACAACCTTACATAATCATGAGATCAGACCACATTTTGGAACAGCATTAGAGCCTGATCCATTTACATAATGGAAAAGCCTTGCATTGCAGTATGATGAGATAAAATTTTGGAATAGCCTTAAAGCACGATCGGATTGCATTATGGAGCAGCGTTTTTCAATGATTGGACCATATTATAGAACAGCCATAAAGCACGATTATGTCACATTATGGAACAGTCTTATTGCATGATCATATCACATTATGAAACACCGTTAAAGTATTATCAGATCACATAATGGAACATCCTTAAAGCACTATAAAATCTAAATATGGAACAGCGTTACAGCACGATGTGATCACTTTATTGATCAGCCTTACTGCACAAACAGAACACATTAAAGAACAGCCTTAGAGCACAATGAGATCACATAATGGAGCAACGTACAGAATAATCAGCTCACTTTATAAAAATGCCTTGAAAAATGATCAGATTCTCTTATGAAAAAGCTTTACATCACTATCAGACCATATTATGGGAAAGCATTGCAACGCGATCAAATCACATTATCTAACGGACTTACATCAGGATTTTATCATATCATGGAACAGCCTTACAGTACGATCAGATCCAGTATGGAAGAACCTTACTTCAGTATGAGATCACATTATGGAACAGACTTACATCAGCGTTAGAGCCTGATCACATCACATTATGGAAAAGCCTTACAACATGATCATATAACATTACAGAATAGCCCGAGAGACCGAGCAGATCATATAATGATACAGCATTACAGCGTAATCAGACCACATTATGGAACAGCCTTTAAGAACCATCAGATCACATTATGATACACCTATAGAGCAGGATCAGATCACATTATACATCATCCTTACAGCACAATCTAATCTTATTATGTAACAAACTTAAAGCAGGATCAGATCAAAATACGAAATAGCCTTACAGCACCATAAGATCAATTTATGGAACAACCATAGAGCATGATCAGATCATATCATGGAACAGCCTTAGAACATGATCATATCACATAATTGAACAGCCTTATATCCCAATGAAATCCCACTATAACAGCCTTATACCACGATCAGATCACATAAAAGAACAGCCTTTTAAAACGATCAGATCATATCATGGATCAGCTTTACAGCACGATAAGATCACATTATGAAACATTCTTAAAGCATTATCAGATAATATAATATCAGATGATATAAGGGAACGGGATCAGATCACTTTCAGAAACAGCCTTACATCACGATTAGCTCACATTATGGAATAGCCATACAGCAAGATCACATCACTTTATGGAATAGCCACAGCATGATCAGATACATTTATGGCACAGCCTTACAACATGATCATATCATTATGGAACAAGCTTACATCACGATCAGAACACATATTGCAACATCCTTAAAGCATGATCAGATCATATTATGGAAAACCCTTACAGAACGATAAGATCATATTATGGAACAGCCTAACAGCACGATGAGAACACTTTATGGAACAGGCTAACAGCACGATCAGGACAAATTATGGAGCATCCTAACAGCACGATCAGATTGAATAATGGAATAGTCTTACAGCCTGATCAGATCATATTATGAAACAGCCTTACAGAACGATCAGGTCGTATTATGAAACAGCCTTACATCACGATCGGACCTCATCATGGAAAAGTCTTACAACACATGTAGATCACATTATGGAACTGCCTTACAGCACGATCAAATCACATTATGGGAAAGCCTTACAGCATGATCAGCTCATAATACTGAATAGGTTACAGAAGGATTAGATCATATTATGAAACAGCCTTACATCACGATCAGAGCCCATTTTTTAAAAGCCTTATACATCGATCAGATCACATAAAAGAACAGCCTTACAGCACCATCAGATCATATTTTGGAACAGCCTTAGAGCTAGATCAGATCACCTATTGAAAATGCCCAATACCACAATCAGATCACAGTTTGGAACAGCCTTAAAGCACGATCGGATCACGTTATGGAACAGCCTTAGAGTACAATCAGATCACATAATGGAACAAACGTACAGCATGATCAGCTCAGTTTATGGAACAGGCATAAAAAATGAACAGATCCTCTTATGAAACAGCTATATATCACTCTTAGACCACACTATGGGAAAGCCTTACAAAATGATCAGATCACATTATGGAATAGCCTTACAGCATGATCAGATCATATTATGGAACAACCGTACAGAACGATCTGATCATATCATGAAACAGCCTCATATCAAAATCAGACCTCATTATGGAAAAGCCTTACAACACGTACATATCACATTATGGAACCACCTTAGAGCACGATCAAATCACATTATGGGAGAGCCTTACACTATGATCGGCTCATATTATAGAACAGGCTTACAGAACGATTATATCATATTATGAAACAGCCTTACATGACGATCAAACCTGATTTCCTTAAAAGCCTTATATATCGAGCAGATCACATAAAAGAACAGCCTTACAGCACGATCAAATCATATTTTGGAACAGCCTAAGAGCACGATCTGATCACATAATGGAAAACCCTTGGGGCATGAGCATATCATATTCTGAAACACCCTTACATCAAGATCAGACCTCAGTATGGAAAAGCCTTACAAGACGATCACATCACATTATGGAACAGCTTTACAGCTGAAGCATATCGTATTAATGAATAGCCTTGCATCATGATCAGACCATACTTTGGAACAGCTTTAAAGCACGATCGGATCGTTTTATGGAACAGCCTTACATCATGATCAGACCATATAATGGAGCAGCCTTGAGGCCCGATCGGATCACATTATGGAACAGCCTTATAGAAGGAAAGATGATATTATGGACAAGCCTTAGAGCACGATCAGAACACATTATGAAACCGTCTTACAGCATGATCAGATCATATTATGAAACAGCCTTACAGCACGAGCAGGTCATATTATTGAACAGAATTACATTACGATCACAACACTTTATGGAACAGTCTTCGAGCCTGATCAGATCACATTATGGATAAGCCTTACAGCACCATCATATAACATTATGAAATAGCAGTATAGGGCGATCATATCATACCATTTAACAGATTTGCAGCAGGATCAGACCACATTATGGAAAGGCCTTAAAGCAGGATCGGATCACGTTATGGAACAGCCTTACAGCATATTCAGATCATATAATGGAACAGTTTTACATCATGATCAGATCACGTCATGGAACAGCCTTACAGCATGTTCAGATCATATAATGGAACAGTTTTACATCATGATCAGATCACACTATGGAACAGACTAACAACACGATTAAACCACATAATAGAATAGCCTTACAGCGCGATCAGATCCATTATGGAGCAACCTTACATCACAATGAGATCACATTATGGAATGGGCTGACAGCACGATCTTAAAACATTATGGAACAGCCTTACAGCATGATTAGATCACACATTTAAACAGCCTTACATCAAGATAAGATCATATTATGAACTAGCCTTATAGCACGATCAGAACACATCATGAAACCGCCTTACAGCAAGATCAGTTAATATCATGAAACAGCCTTACAGCAGGAGCATATTATATTATTGAGCAGACTTACAATACGATCAGACAACATTACGGAACTGCATTAGAGCCTGATCAGATAACATTATGGAAATGCCTTACAGCAAGATCAGACCACAATATGAAACAGCCTGAAAGCACGATCGAGGCACATTATGGAATAGCTTTACAGCATAATCAAATCATATTATGATAAAGCTTTAGAGCAGGATCAGATCTCATTATATAACAGCCTTACAACAGGATCAGATCACATTACAGAATAGCCTTACAACACGATCAGATCACATTATGGAACAGCCTTAGAGCAGGATCAGACCACATTATCGAACAGTCTTACAGCACGATTAAATCACATTACGAATAGCCTTACAGCAGCATCAGGTCAACTTATGGAACAGCCTTACAGCACGATCAGATCACATTATGGGACAGCCTTAGAGCATGATCAAATCACATAATGGAACAGCCTTACATCATGATCCGATCACATTATGGAACAGCCTTATACCATGATCAGGTAACATGAAAGAACAGCCTTACAGCACGATCAGAAAACATTATGAAGCATTCTTAATGCATTATCAGATAACATATCACATTATGAAAGAGCTTTACAGTACGATAGGAACACATTATGGAACACCCTTTCAGGATGATCAGGTACAGGGAAGCATGATGTACCCAGGTAAGCATAAGGGACACAGGGAAGCAAGACGTACATGGGAAAGCAGGAGGCACACAGGGAAGGAAGTGGTACCCAGGGAGAATGAGATACACAGGGGAATCAAGAGGTACACAGGGAATCATGAGGTAGATAGGGAAGCACGATATACACAGGAAAAGCATGAGATACACAAGGAAGCATAAGGTACAAGGAAGCATGAAGTACACAAGGAAGCGTGAGGTACACTGGGAAGCATATGTTACAAGAGGAAGCATGAAGTACATAAGGAAGCTCGAGATTCAGAGAGAAGTATAAGATACACAGAGAAACTTGAGATACACAGAGAAGCATGAGATACATAGGGAATCAAAAGGTACACAGGGAAGCATGAGGTAGTCAGGGAGGCACGATATACATAGGTAAGCATAAGATACACAGGGAAGCATGAAATACACAAAGAAACAGGAGGTACATAGGTAAACATGAGATACAGAGGAAAGCAAGAGGTACAGAAGGAAGCATGAAGTACAAATGGAAGCAAGAGGTACATAGGTAAGCAAAAGATACACAGGGAAACATAAGATACAAAGGAAAGCATGACACACACAGCGAAGCTTGAGGTACATAGGTGAACATGAGATATAGAGGAAAGCAAGAGGTACAGAGGGAAACATGAGGTACACAGGGAACCAAGAGGTACATAGAAAGCAGGAAGTACACAGGGAAGCATAACAGGCACAGGGAAGTAAGACGTACAAGGGGATGCAGGAGACACAGAGGGAAGAAAGTAGTACACAGGGAAGCATGAGATACAGTAGTAAAAAATAAGTTACCTGTGGAAGCGTGAGATGCACAGAGAAGCATAAGGTACACAGTAAAGCAAAAGGGACACAGGGAAACGTGAGATAAAGAGGTAAGCATGAGATACACAGGAGAGCATGAGGTATATAGGGAGAAATGAGATACACAGGGAAGCATTAGTTACACAAGGAAGCATGAGATACAGAGGGAAGCATGAGGCACACAGCGAAGCAAGAGGTACTCAGGTAAGTATGAGATACAGAGGGAAGTATAAGATACACAGGGAAGCATGAAGTACACAGGGAAGCATAAGGTACATAAGAAAGCATGATATTCACAATGAACCATAAGATGCACAGCGAAAAATAAAATACACACGGAAGCATGAGGTACATATGGAAGCATCAGATGCACAGGTAAGCATGAGATACAAAGGGTAGCATGAGATAACAGAGAATCAAGCAGGACACAGGGAACCGTAAGGTACAAAAGGGAAGCATGAGATACATAGAGAAGTATAAGGTACAGGGAACCTTGAGGTACACAGGGAAGCATGAGGTACATAGGGAAGCATGAGGTACACAGTTAAGCATAACGTACACAGCGAAGCAAGAGGTACTCAGGAAGGCTTGAGGAAGAGAGGGAAGCATGAAATACACAGGGAAGCATAAGGTATACAGGAATACGTGAAATACACAAAGAAACATAAGATACAAAAGAAATCATAGGGTACAAAAGGAATCACGAGATTCAAAGGGAAGCATAAGATACACAAGGAAGCATGAGGTACACATGTAAGCATGATATACACAGGAAACCATGAGATACACAGGGAGGCATGACGTACAAAGGGAAGCATGATATACACAAGGAAACCTGATATAAATAGGGAAGCATGAGATACACAGGGAATCAAAAGGTACAGAGGAAAGGTTAAGGCACACAAGGAAGCATGAGCTACATAGGTAAGCATATGATACACTGGGAAGCATGAGATACACAGGGAAGCATGAGGTACACAGGGAAACATGAGATACAGAGGGAAGCAAGTGGTACACAGGGAAGCATGATGTACAAAGGGAAGCATGAGATACAAAGGGAAGCATGAGAAACACAAGGAAGCTTGAGTTAAATCAGGAAGAATGAGGCACCCAGGAAAGCACGAGGCACAGATGAAAGAATGAAGTACAAGTTACACAGTTTAGCATGAGGTACACACGGAACCACGAGGTACGGAGGGAAGCATGAGAGACACAGAGAAGCATGAAGTACACAGGGAAGCATAAGATAAATAGGGAAGCATAAGGTACAGGGAAGCATGAAGAACAGAAGGAAGCATGAGGTACATAGGAAAGTATGAGATACACATGGAAGCTTGAGATACAGAGGGAAGCATGAGATCCAGAGGGAACCATGAGATTCACAGGGAATCCTTAGATACACAGGGAAGCATGAAGTACACAGAGAAGCATGAAGTACACAGGGAAGTATGAGGTACACAGGGAAGCATGAAGTGCACATGGAAGCATGAGATACACAGGGAAGCATTAGATACACAGGGAAGGCTGAGGTACAGAGGGAAACATGAGATGCACAGGGAAGCATGATATTCACAGGAAAGCATGAAGTGCAGAGGGATGCATGAGATACACAGAGAAGCATATGGTACACGGCGAAGCAATATGTACTCAGGTAAGCATGAGATAGAGAGGGAGGCATGAGATACGCAGTGAAGCATAGGGTACAAAAGGAGGCATGAGGTAAATATGGAAGCATGAGGTTCAGAGGGAAGCATAAGGTACAATGTGAAGCATGAGGTACAGAGGAAAACATGAGATACACAAGGAAGCATGAGATACACGTGAAATCAAAAGGTACACAGGCAAGCTTGAAATACAAGGGAATCAAAAAGTACATAGGGAAGCATTAGGTACACAGGGAAGCATGACATACATAGGGAAGCATAATATATACATGGAGGCATGAGATACATAGGGAAACTTCAACTACACATGGAAACATGATATACACATCGAAGCAAGAGGTACACATGGAAGCTTGAGATACAAAGGGAAGCATAAGATGAACAGGAAAGCAAAAGGTACACAGGGAAGCATGATGTACACAGGAAAGCATGAGATACACAGGGAGACATAAGGTGCACAACGAAGCAGCAAGAGGTGCGAAGGGAAACATGACATAGAGAGGGAAGCATGATACACATAGGGAATCATAAGGTACATAGGGAATCATGAGATACACAGGGAAGCATGATATACACAGGAAGCATGAGGTGCAGAGGGAAGCATAAATACACAGCGAAGCAAGAGGTACTCAGGTGAGCTTGAGATAGAAATGCTAGCATGAGATACACAGGGAAGCATAAGGTACAGGGAAGCATGAGGTACAGAGAGAGGCGTGAGGTACAGAGGGACGCATAAGATACACTAGGAAGTATAAGGTACATAAGGAAGCAAGAGATTCAGAAGGAAGCATAAGATACACAGGGAAGCATAAGGTACACAGGGAAGCATGAGGCACACAGGGAAAATGTACAAAGGGAAACAAGAGGCACACAGAGAAAGAAGAGGTACAGAGGGAAGCATGATATCGCAGGGAATCAAGAGGCACACAGGGAAGTATGAGGTAGAGAGGGAAGCATTAGATACACAGGGAAGCGAAATGTACATTAGGAAGCATGAGATACACAGGGAAGCATGAGATACACAGGAAAGCATGAGGTGCAGAGGGAAGCATGAAATACAGAGGGAAGCATAAGGTACATGGCGAAGCAATATGTAGTCAGGTAGGCATGAAATAGGGAGGGAAGTATGAGATACAAAGGGAAACATAAGTTCACAAGGAAGCATGAGGTTCAGAGGGAAGAATAAGATACAGAGGGAAACATAAGGTACACAGTGAAGCATGAAGTACACAGGGAAACATGAGATACACAGAGAAGCATGAAATATACAGGAAATCAAAAGGTACACAGGGAAGTATGAAATACACAGCGAAACATGAGGTACACAGGGAAATATGAGATACATAGGTGAGCATAAGATACAGAGGTAGGCATGGGAAGCACAGGCAAGCATGAGATACACAGGGAAACATGATAGACAGAGGAAAGAAAGGTATTCAGGGAAGTAAGAGGTACACAGGTAAGCATGAAGTACAAAAGGAAGCATGAGATACATAGAGAAGCATGAGATACACAGGGAAGCATAATGATAATAATAATGAAAATAATTTATAAAGTTTTATTGACCAAGAAAGTTATGCATTGAATGATTCGATATAAAACATAGTGTCTTGGTTTACAATAACTAGTTTGAATTAAAATTGGATTTATCCCTAAAAGTACATAATCTTAGAATAATATTATATAGAAATAATAAACTACCTAAGAACATAATATATTTTAGAACAATTAAATCTCTTTAAAAGGAATATCAATGCTAAAAATGTCATCATGAGGAATTCTGAGTGGTGTTAAGTTTTGATACAATATATGGGATACTGGAATTCTGATACCGTGTAGTTCTGCATCTAATAGCACATAGTAA
>JAYMFT010026674.1:0-16183 GCA_038088735.1 Panulirus argus
CTCTCTCTCTCTCTCTCTCTCTCTCTCTCTCTCTCTCTCTCTCTCTCTCTCTCTCTCTCTCTCTCTTTTTCCCTCTCATTCTGTTACATTTTTCCACCACTCTTATACTGCAAAAGTACTTCTTTACAACTTTTTCAACAAATTTCTTACTTAATTTCATGTAAATTCTCTGGTTGCTGTATCCCTACATCTCTTAAAGAACTGATTACTGTCCATGTCATGGATTGGTTTTGAAAAGTTATGTTTTGATCAAGTCACCCTTCTTTGTTCTTTCTTGCAAAGTGGTCAAATTTGAATCCTTTAGCCTTTCCCTGTAACTTAGCTCTCTTAATTCTGGTCCATCTTTGTTACCCTGCTTTGGACCTTCTCTATTAGTTCTCTATATTTGCTTTGGCATGGTGACGAAACTTGAGAAGCATATTTTGCTTTTGTAGGATATGAACAGCTTGCTAATCCATATATTTGAAAGCTATTCTGATAGTTGCCAGTTTGTTTCTTCAACCATTCACCTAATGTGATTTAGGTGTCAAGTTAGGGACGATGTCAACTTTCAAGTCCTCACCCGCAGAATCCTGGAACTTATTTCCTGCTAGATGAGAATCATGTTGAGGCTTTCACTCTGTCCCATTCACATTACTTTTTATTGCTTGGGATGAATTTCATCAAACACGTATCAGACCAACTTTGGAGTGTATATGTCTTCTTGTAATTTGATGCAGTCTTCCTTTCTTTTCACTTCCCTCATTACTTGTGCTTTTCCTGCAAGAATATTGATTAAGAGTCCATACCTTCGTGTAAGTCATTTACATTGATCAAGAAGAGTAAAGGTCCCGAACAGACCCTTGTGGCACTCTGCTGGTTACCTCACCCCATTTGGAGAAGGCTCTTCTTACATGTGTCTTCTGTTCCCTTACACTGAGAGAATCTTCTATCCTTTGAAGGATTGTCCCCCTTATTCATTCCCCTGGTGATCCACTGGTATTGTATTCAATGCTGTCTGACAGTCTGGATACAAACAATCCTCCTAGCTTCCTTTTTGTTTTAAATAGAACTTGTTCTCCCATAGCAATATGAGTTTTGTTGAACATGACTCCCTTTCCCTAAAACTGTATTGTTTGTCATTTAGGTAATTTCTCCACTGTTAAAAGTCAGTTTACAAGTACTTTCCACCTGGGTATCAGGAGGGTTAGTGACACATGCTTAGTAAGCCAGCACTTTAGTAGTTGTCAAGCTGCACTCCTCTGTCCCAGGTAGCTGTCTTTTCTTTCTGCCACACTAACATGTGGACTACTGGCATTCTGTCCACAAACGTACAATCTATCGTTGTCACGTATAACAACAACACTTGACTCACGCAGCTTATTCTTTGTAACTCTGGATTTTCCTGTGGTGAGTGCTGTGTGCTAGCCCTGCCTCTTGGCAAAAGGTAGGGCAATAGGCAATGGTAGTAGGTATGAAAATTTAGGCAGGATTAGTAGGTAGGAGCATAAGATAGACGTCATTAGGAAAATGAGATCAGAGCCTTTGCAAACACTGTGCTAGACTTGTCGTCTGCCAGTTAAGAGTAAAGCGCTAAAGGCTAAGAAGTGGCACTGGAGTTCTTTAATAATGGAGACTGTTGCTGTGGCCTTCCCCTTGAGGGAGTTCCATTTGCAACAGGCATTAGAGATATAGATAGAATGATCAAAGTCATTCATTTGCTTTCTAATTATTTTTTTTAGAACCTAACAGACCACAGTCATCAGTGAGACCATCCTTTACTTCATTGCTTCTTCCCAGTCTCCTTTCTTATGGATAGGTTAGACATTTGCCCTTTTACATTCCCTTGTCACTCTGCCTCTTTCCAGTGACATCTTGAACAGTATTTTGAGAGGATTATGTATTGTATCTGCTCACATCAACACATATGGTGAAATTTCATCAGGATCATTGGCTTCTTATGGGTTAAGCCTTTTAAGTATTCTTTTAATGTTTTTTTCATAAACCTGTATATTTTCTAAAACCCTCTTCCCATTCCATCTCATTGATGCTGGGGCTATAGTTTCTGCTGCTGGGAAAGAATTTTGAGCTTGTTATTCATTTCCTCACATATCCTCAACAATTCTACTTCTAAATCCCTTTGCTAGATTGTATGCTCTTTAACTGACTTGATGACTTTATGGAAAAGTTTTAGATATTCTCCTACCTTTTCCATAATAATCTTTTCAGAATTACTGTGTTCCTCCTTTCTTATCCTGGTATACTCGTTTCTTGCTGTTTTATACCTTATAAATGTTGGCTGGCATCTGAATCTTTGTCACGCCACACTTCAATGCTCCTTTGCTGTATGATATCTTTTATTAAACCATTCTTTGTTCTTTCTAACTATTCCCTCAGTACTTGAGGTTAGAGGTACTCTTGTTCTTACGCCTTTGCTGTAAATTTCCCAGAACCTCTCACTTCAAAGCCCTAGTTCCTGGCAACTGAACTCTATTTTCTAGTCTGTGTTAACAAAGAAAGTGTTGAGGTTTGCTTGCTTTTCATGATGATATCTCTTTACGCCTTGTCTTATCTTTATTCCTATAATATCCTCATTTACCCAAATTTAGTTAAATTTGATCATTACATGATCACTTTTTCCATGTGGTGTATCAAATATTATCTTAATATCCATGCTTGTATGTGTGAAGATAAGATCTATATGATTTTATCTGATGGTGTTTCAGTCCCTATTATCCTCATGTACTCAGTGATATGCTGGTATTTGAAATCCCCCCATTATCAGTACTTTACCGTTACTATTAAGTGATTGTCTTACTGCTTCATGTGCCATAATGATTGTTCCTTGGATTATAAAGTAACGAAACCACTGTGCAGTTTTTCCCAGCCATTACTCTTCTCATTATGTGTTGGGTAGAGATTTAAGGCTATGTTTTATTAAGAGGGCCAACCCCCTCCATCATTTGCCTTCTTAGTCCTTCCTCACTATTATATACCCGTCTGAGAAGAACAGGATAGATTTTATCTCTTTAGTAAGCTTTATTTCCACAGTTCCAACAACGTAAGGTGATTTTTCTCATATACGATCCTTGATTTCCAGCTCTTTCCCTTTAACTACTCCTCCATCAATATTCGAATACAGATTACATGCAGTTTGATTCTATCATCTCTTAATGCTGTTTGGGCTTTTCTATTGTCTTGCCTTGTTTGGTTTCTCCAGTTTTTTGCCCTCTTGATTGTATTCTTTGCTTTTCTCCCTATATTTCATTGGCCTGTCATATTTGATGATTTCTCCAGTGACTGCCACCTTGTTTTGAAGTTTCTTTGCCTCTCTAAGCACCTTCTGGCTAGTTGATTCCAAGTTGGATGTAACCATGACTGGTTGCCCCTTCACCATAAGTATGATGACCAATTTTTCTCCATTCTTTTATCATCAAAATTGTGTCTGGTTTTAATGCATTGCATATGACAGCTAAAGAATAGATGTGAGCAAATTTGGTTTTTCTTTGTGTGTTCCTAGTGCTACCTGGCTTGCATGGGAAATAGTGGACAACTGCAGAAAACAATTAGTACTGTGTATTCTGTGCCTCATGTCCTTTAACTTTTCTCTTCCACTTTCATATATCTTTATTCCACAAATGCTGTATCTCTCTTTTCACACTAAGTATTTGAAGAGCAGTGCAATATCATTGCAGCCTTTAATAATGCAGTTGTAGGGGTTATTGGGATGTTATCAGACTCCACCTGCATAAGGTTGTACCATGGGTGAAAAGTCACCTTTTATGAGGTTGTGTTATCATTAGTTGGTGAAACATATATTATCATTAGTTAGTGAAACAGAGTAAAGTTTCATCAAAAAACTCACTTGAAAGAAGTCCATCTTGTCCCAGCACAGCCTTCAGCTGCAGGAACTTCCCCCTGGGAAATGGGCCCTGTGTAACATCAGGATCTTTCAGAAAGGGGTCTCTAGGTGATTGAACATATAAATAAATGAATAGAAATTACTGAACTTTGATTGAAAGTGGTTACACTACAAGTGAAAATTTATCTTCAGGAAGACTTGCTTAAGTAGTGACACCTGTAGTTTCTGTATTATTGTACAATATATACTAATGGAATACTGAAAATATTGGAGACCAAGAATCAAATATGAATTATATGATAACAATGGAAGAATTAGAAATACTCGAGATATTATAGACCTTCATGTTCATGTGAACAGATTTTTTAACTTTTTAGGGAAGCCAGATTTTGAAGTAATAAATAAGTTTAGAATTACTAGATGTCTTTTTCTTGCTAAAAGAATTGAATAACCATTGTGTGTATAAGTAGGGAGAGACAAGGTATGAGTGGTTTCAGTTGAAGTTGAGTCTGTGGCAAAGAGTGTGTTATGTCACCATGACTCTTTAAACGATATTTATGGATGAGAACGTGAGGGAGGCGAATGCAAGAGTCTTGGAGATAGTGGCAAACTTGAAGGGTGAGTGGTAAACTTGAAGGGTGCCTGGGAAGTGAGTCAGTTGCACTTTGCTGATGAAACAGCTTTAGTGGTAGATTTGAGTGAAAAATTGCAGAAGTTAGTGTCAGAGTTAGGGAGAGTGTTTGTGGGGAGTTTTAGATACCTGTGAGTGGATGTGGCAGCAGATGGAACTGTGGGTACAAAAGTGAATTACAGGGTAAGTTTTTCAAGATAAGAACTAATGCTCCACTTGAGTTTTGTAAGCTAGTAGTCATATGTATTACAGGTGGGAATTCACAGGTATTCCCCCAAAATGACATAGGCACACCATACCTACATCATGGCCATCTTGGATGAAAGGAATAAAGATGTTTGTAGACATGGCTCTTAGAGTTAGAAAAGTTATAGGAAGAAAGTTCCACATCTTCAGTGTTTAAGGGAAGATGAAAGTATCATAATGGTCATTTGTCATGTAGCTGGTATCCACATAGGAACTTTGGGAGGTAGGAGCCATTTGTGAGTCATGGGTCTGATCCTTGTTAGCAGGCATACACACAGACAGCTTACAAGAGTAGTAGCCAAAATATTCAAGACTTTCCTATTCTTAACATGTGGGTCAAACATGGCTTGTATTCTTGGGCATCAATGTATTCCCTTTATTAGATCTGTTTTTCGGTAAACCAGAGTCATGCTCAAGCTTAGTTCTGTGCATGTTTTATTGCCTTGGCTACATAGTTTCAAGGATTCATCTGTTTTTTGTAATTAATATGTTGATCCATCTATATCACTATCTATATATCCAAGTATATTTCTAATGGCAGTTCCCAACTGGAACTCCCTCAAGGGGGTGGCCACAGTGATAGTCTTTATATCTAGTGAACTCCAGTGCTGCTGCTTCGCCTTTAGTGCCTCACCCTTAACAGGCCACTGGCATAGGGTAACTGTAGCTCAGTGTTTGTGTAGTCTCATGCTTAATGTTCCTACTGACTGCTTCTACCTGATGCTCCTTCCTACCTTCAGTTCTCCCTAATGTGTCTACCTAATGCTCCTGCCTAAATATTCCTACCTACTGCTACTGCTGTCTACTGCTCCTACCATTTTGCCAAAAGGCAGGGCTAGCACATAGTGCTCAACTCGGGAAAATGTAGAGTTATGTGTGAGTTATATGTTGTCAGGCATGTATGATAGGGAGAGATTATATGTTTATGGACAGAATACCAGCATCCATGTGTGGATGAAGCAGAAAAATGACAGCTACTTGGATTAGAGGAGTGCACTTGACAACCACTGAAGTGCTGGCTCACTACACAGTTGTCACTAACTCTCCTGATACTCAGGCGGGTAGTACTGGTATTTTACCTCCCTGATTGTTGGCTGCGTACCAATTACTACCCCTATGGTGAGTGTAGTAAATAATACTGACTGGAGAAACAGATATATTCACTTTGTGAGAAAAGGTTCAAAGGATGCATGTGCCTAACACCCTTCTTGATTTTGTTGGATTTTTCTTCCAAGGATTTATTCCTGCAGCTGGTTAGCAGCAGGCTTTGATATCTGTATTCTGTGTTGGATGGAGTAAGGGGATTACAGCCAAATCATTCTCTGTCTTTTCTAAGGATTTGTTTTGTTGGCCTACTTAAGATAGTTTCTTGGAGAGGTGGATTATGTGCATAGATAACTCTGACATGCTACATTTGGGTTCTTTTTATTTTGACTTGAAAGAATGATCCATCTTGTTTACTTGGAACCTAATTTCATTACAAGAATTTGTCTCTCCAATTGAGACAAGTTTTCTGGCATAAGGCTTTTCTCGATGAATAAGTGCTTCAAACTCACTCCTTCATTTCCAGCATTTTCTTATCAAGTAGCCATGTCCTTTTATAGCTTGTCCCTTAATTTTTTCAATTCCACTTGTGGCTTTGCGTGAAATGCTGTATCTACAGCTTATCAATTGCTTTATACTGAGTTCTGCTTAAAACCCCTCTGGCTTTCTAACTGTTTCTTTATTATTTTCTTTGCACAGTGGTAATGTCACAGCATGCATGTATTTATTTGGTTCTCATCTGTGTTTCACTTAAATATTTGTTGCTTTCTTTCTGTATCATGTGTTTTATTATTTCAAGGAGTATAATATTTTACATTTTATCACTTTCATAACATCATCCATTTAGGCTGTTACTTGAATTTCTGTTAACTATGGGTGTACCACTTGCTTATACTTCTGCCAAACCCATATTCCTTATATTCGTAAATCATCCTTCCTTTCATATATACAGTGAACCTCTTTGTGTAATATTAGATATAACTCATTCGTTTATCATACATTCTGACAAGCATGTAGAATATTTTAGATGGTGTCCATGAGCTAGAGCTAGGTTTTTAACATCTGATTGTAGAGATAATCTGTTGATGAACTGTTTGAAGAAACTTTGCCATCACTGGTATATTATTATGTATAGACCTTTAAGAGGACTTTTACTCTTTATAAGTGTCATTTGAATAAATAAAATAATGCTGTGAAATTGTTAAAACTTGGGTTTTTCTTCATTTATCACTTTGACAGTAATGTAATTTAAATATCCTTTCTTTAACAGAACACACTTCCGGGTGACTTCAGAGCTGATGAAGCTAGTAATCGAAAGGTGAGCTTCCTGCATACCTTAGGAATAATAGCTCATAACTCTCCATATTTGGAAGCAAAGGCTCTCTTTGCTCTCTGCCTTGCTGTTCCACAGCATGAAGTAGATTCATCGCTTGTATCAAGGCTTGTGGGCAGGTATGTTTTTAATTTTATTTTTTTAATAATAAGCATTGCATTTTTTCTTAATGTGATTCTTGCTGACATTGTCAACAAAAGTGGATAATCTGTAATTTTATGGATACAGACCAGTATGATCTTATTGTCCAACAGCTTTTATAAGCCATAGTGGTTTTGACTTCTAAGTAGTGTTTCATTTTTTCACATATTATTGGTTTATATTCGTATTCACAAGGCTTTCAGGAACTTATAACTTCACAAGGCTTTCAGGAACTTATAGCTCTTACAGTCTGTCATTTTGTTTACCAGATTTGGCAAGTCAGGAGCTTCTTTCCTCCAAATAGAACCCATTTTAGTTCATTACTTTCTTTGAAGCATTGTATTTTAACTTTTTCAAGCATATACCAGGAGGTATATTACTGGTACTATCCGCCTGGGTATTGGGAGAGTTAATTATGGTTACATAGTGAGCCAACACTTCCGTTGTTGCCAAGTTACACTCCTTTGACCCAGGTAGCTGTCTTTTCTTTCTGCCCCACCCACACATGGACTGCTGGTATTCTATCCACAAACATACAATCTCTCCTTGTCAAAAGTAACACTTGACAATGATTAACTCGCACAATTCTTTCTTTGTGACTCTAGATTTTCCTGTGATTAGCACTTTGCATTAGCCCTGCCTTTTGGCAAAATGGTTGGAGCAGTAGATAGTAGTAGTAGTTAGGAACATTAGACATGAGCTTCAGGTAGAAGTAGTAGGTAGGTGCATGAGCTGAGAGCAGTAGGTGGTAGTAGTAGGTTGTAACATTAGGTAGAAGTAGTTGGTAGGAACATTTGGCAAGAGCCTCTGAAAACACTGCACTAGAGTTGTTTTCTGCCAGTTAAGGATGAGGCACTAAAGGCTAAGAAGTGGCACTGGAGTTCAACAGTTGTGGAGACATTTTCCATGGCCATCCCTATGTAGGAGTTTCCAAAGGGAATTGACATCAGAGATTACTATATTTTTTAATTGGTATTACCTTGATGACACTGTATATTCTACTTTTGGTTTACTCCGTGTCACAAAAGTCTTTCTGAACCTTCACTTGTAATTACTATTTGTACTGTACAGAAGGGAGTTTTACACTACTGGGGCTCCATTTCTTGATCATTCTCTTCTGTCATACAACTTATTATATATATGCTATCTGTTGTCCTCGATCACTTTATTCCTTTCATCCACCACTCTGATACTATGAAGATATTCCTGTACATCTTTTTGAATATGTTTCTTGCTAATTGCATGTTGTGACCTCTGGTTAGTCTTTCCCTACATCTCTCAAAAAACTTTTCTCTATCTGCATCATCAATCTGTTTTAATAACTTAAAGGATGCAATCAAGTATAACCTTCACTCTTCTCTTTTTCCAAAACGAACAGATTTAAAGCCTCAGCCTTTCTCAGTAACTCAGTTCTCTTAATTCTGGCACCATCTTTCTTGCTCCCCTCAGGACCTTCTCCATTATCTCTTTGTACTTCTTTAGGCTTGATGACCAAACTTTGGAAGCATATTTAGTTTGGCCTTATGTAGGATAGGAACAGCTTACTACATATTTCCTTATACATATACTTTAAAGCTATATTGATATTTCCCAGCAGACAGTTTTGTGTCCTCATCTGTTCTTTTATTGTGGGACTCTGGCGACTGGTTAGCGATGATATTCACACCCAAGTCCTTCACCTACACAGAATCATAAAGTTTATTTTGTTCTAGATAATCATATTAAGGTCACTTATCAATTTGTCTCATGCCTTTGTTTGAATGTTGTCCATACTTTTCTGTAACTTTTTTCCCATTTATTTCAGCTGAGTTAAGTGCATGCATGTTTATTTTGTGGGAATTAATTTTTAGAACAGATGTCATCATTCAAACCCTTCTGGCTGGCTAAAGGGCAAGAGTGCCCAGTTCCTTAGGGTTAAACTTGCTAACCTGCTATACAGTCATTTGAATGCCTTACAATACTAATGTTTGCCAGGATAAAGAGTGAATATTTTAAAAGCCATCCAACATTATAGGTATGATGTTGGTTTGTAAGATAAGGGTTGAAGATATGTGTGAGTGAAGTAAGAGACTGTAAACACAATCTGCATGTGTTGACAGGGATGGAGTTAAAGATAACTTATACTCTGCCTAATAGTCCACCACCTTTTCATTGATAGTTACCACCACCTTTTCATTGATAGTTACCCTGTCCGACCAGGTACAGATTGGGAACAAGAAAGTTGCTGAACATTGCAGAGTAGTGTAGCTTATAGTCTTACCCATGTAGTAGTGATCATGCCCCAGGTAGTGGTAGGGAACAAGGCTGTGTGGGAATATGGCAAGAGAGGTCAGGTAGTGAAGGTTGAGAATGAGGTAGGTAAGGAAAAAACTAAAAAGGGGCAACTTGAGATCATTTCCCAGGTTGAAGCAGTGAACAAGGCAGATAGGGAACAGGGAAAGACAAGTGAAATAGAGGTTATGGACCAAGTTCAGGTAGATGGGCTTCCCATCTACACTTCTGCACACTTTTACCTGTAAAGTTTCAAAAATGTATACCACTTATGATAATCTTGAAGGGTGGGCCTAGAAAATTTATTTCCAAGGTTCTCATGAATTGCAGTGTAAAATTAGCTTAATGCACACAAATGCTGAGAGTACTCTCAAAATGAAGTTAGCAAATACTATCACAGAGAAATTGAACATTATTGTTGTTTGGGTAAACACAGAATAAAGATTTACTTGTCAAACAACAAAGCCTTTGTACAAACTGTTCTCAAAATGTTTGCACAGTGTGGAGGTGGTGACTTAATTCATGTTGAAAACAGCCAATATGCAGTTATAGTTTGCAAGTGAGTTGCTGACATTTATGATTCCCAGTACATCGATATTGCTGACAAAAATAAAAGTAAATTGCTTTTTAGTGTCGTATTGTGACTTAAGCAAGAGGAAGAAGACAACAAAATGCTGTGTGACCAAATGATATATATTGTAAACAGTTTGAAAGTTATGATTGTAATTGGCTTTAACAATCCAACTATGAACTGGAATACAGTAATGGGTGATCGAGAGGGAACGAGACTAATCACCTTGACCGAAGGCACTTTTCTTGACCAGTTTATTGATAAAACCAGTTAGTGGCCAAAATTTCCTCAATCTTGCCCCCATCAGGGAAAGAGACTAGAATAACCCTACTCTTTTCAGAAAGTGAGGCTTTGGTGAATAGCAACTGGAATGTTATTTGACAAGGTAAATACAAGATATGAAATTAATGTTAGCATCTTTATGATTCCAGGTTCACAGACAAGTACACTTTGAGAAAATTAGTATTTAGTGTACCTCCACTGCAGCACTCTTGAATGAATTTTGAAAAATTCCAGTAATTTTTCATTCTTCAGCTATTTGACTGTGATCAAATTAGAAATGTTCTTTGGAGAATGTTAGTGTTTGGTTCACAGCAGACTCCAAAATATCATTGAGGAAAGCTCCTTCTTTGGACTAATTCACGAATCACCAGAGCTCATCGCTTGCATTGCCAGGAATTGCCTCAGCTAATCAGTGACTGCCGCCAGAAAGCTCCACACAAATCTATCCCAGCTAGATCAAACCTCACTTTTCCTTGGGTTCATGTTGTGCAGACACATATTGTCTCCTGTTGGCTTATTATGGATTAGTATACGTTTTATTTTTAATTTTAGATTAGTGGTTTTGTTACTTTTCGTATTACTTTTATCTGTAGGTAAAGTGTACTTTCAATAATAATAGAATTTTGTTTATGTTGTACAGGGTTGGATTAAGGCATGGCTGGATAGGCCTTAGCCAAGGGTCATGCACCCCTAAGGGAAAAGTGCCCTCACACCTAAGAGTTTGGGATGAAGCTGTGAAAAATCTCTAAATAAGTGAAAGTGAATAATGTAAAGATCATAGGGTAGATAGTTTAGTTATTTGGTCAAGCTGCATTTGTAGACAAGACCATCTGTGTAAGTTGTATTGAAGCAAATGGCCCCCTTGTGAAGTGTACTTGCCATGATAGGTCCATTTTTCAAAATGCTTTTTTGCCCCTATGAGGTACTCAGTGGATTGGAGCTGGATTTTAGGACTTGCTTTTGCTGGCTTGCTGTTTAAACAAGGAAAAGAGCCCACCCTTTGAATCATGAGGAAGAAGATATATTATTTTTCTAACTGACTGACTGACAGATGATATAGAATTGGTTTAAGAACTTCAAATCCCTCACTAGTTAAGGATGCTTCTGGATATTCTCTTGCTCCTCAGTAAAGGGTTAACTTTAGTACTGTACTTATAATAATTATGGAAGTCCATCATATAAGTTTATATAATGTTAAAGGAGGTCTTGGGTGTTGGAAATATAAACCACCCCTGTAAAGAAAAAATTTAGGATGGGCCCTTACTCTGCTATTTCTGGAATCCATTGTAATGATGATAGGCAAGAACATCATACAGCCTGCAGTTGGAGTAACTTCTCATGGACACACTTTCTGTGGTCCAAAAATAATTTTCAGAAGTGAAAAGAATGATTTGGATTGGTCTTTTCAGAATACCCACATACTGAAACACAAGTTTAAGATGATTACTTTACAGAACATCCATCAGACCTCATATTTCAAGAAGCAGACAGTCATCCTAGACTCAGAGGGTGCCTTTTGGCACATTCCAGTATGCCCCAGAATGAGGAAGTTTTTGGCATTCAGAATTGATACACAAACCTAGCGGGTCAAATGATGCAGTTTTGTTTTTGCATAACCCACCAGATTTTTTTCCTGAGTAATTTTGGTTCTTCTTTGAAAACTAATGACCCCTGAAGTGATACTTCTGTCTTACCTTGAAGACTTTTTTCAATTTTAGCCTTATAGAAGAAATGTTCCTCTCAGGGGCTGCAAAGTTATAAATACCTTTCAAAAAGTTCAGTTTTATCATCCTTCTAGACAAGTCTTGTTAATTGCCACCAGAACTTACATAGCTAGGAATAGATTAGAGCACTTAGACTGATGCTCTGTTTCCCAAAGGACAAAGGTTGGAAATATGCACTTCCTGTGATTTCTTGGTATCTCAACATCACAGGGAGCAACTTCTGGGAAGTTCAGTTTTGCAACCCTGTGCAGTGACACGGTGAGACTGCTAGTGAAAGAGGTTATATTTTCTGGGTAAATGTATTCTTTCTTGTAGAAAGCAGAGATCATCCAAGAATTCCCTGGAACTTCTTGGATGTGATGTAGGGAACTCCAAAAACCCATGCCTTGTAGACCTCCAGCATCTTCTTTGTGGTTTGGATTGATCCTTTGAATGAAAAGATGGGACTTAAATCTTGTAGAGGGTCATATTAGTGTGGGCCATTGGATGGAGGTACAAAAGTTCTTTCATATAGATGAAATGGAGCTGTTGGTCTAATGGTTTTTCAGCTCCCAGAATATCATGCGAAAGTTTATTTCTGATGGACATCCCTGAGACTATCTGCACCCTGATGAACAAAGGTTTTTGCAGATCTCTTCCTCTCTTAGTCACAGTGGAAAAAATTTGCTCCCAGGCTGTGTCAAAAGGCCTTACTTTCAAAGCTTCTCATCCTTAATGAATATGCAGTGTATGGGCAGATGCCCTGTTAGGATCAAATGCAGAGTCTAAAATAATATCAATAGGGAATGAAGCATTCAGTTTGATCCATTCCTTAGGAGTGGCACCTTTGTTGGATCTTTGTGCCACCAGAACGAATGCATTCCTGCTGATGTATGTATATCCAGTTTTAGAAAAGAAGTCATTTGGAACATGCTTTGTCCGTCGATTTGAATAATTGAAAGCATATTTATCCTTCCCTCCAGTACATCTGGGAAAAGTTCTACTGGTTTGTTTTCATGGTTTATTAATACTGTTAGCTTCCAAGAATGACAAACAACCATGATGCCTGACTCCTTCAGGTATGTCATACTCTTTGGTAAATATCTCAGGGGTTCTTTTAGACTGCCTCAGCTTTTCTGCAGCTCCCCCACCTCAAAGTCCTGGAATCGAATTTACATGTATGGATTTTCTCAAATACTTATATAGGCAGGACTATTTGGAAAGCCATTCAGTCCTTGAAGAATCTGATGCTGCAGATGTGACTGAATCCTGATGGTTAGAGCTCTCTAACCCATTTCATGTCAAGAATAAGATTAGGAACACATTTGCCTTGCATTAAAATTTCCCTTCAAGAATGCCTATCTCTGGGTTTTGCTGTTAATCTGACAGACCCTGTTTGGGATAATCTTTTCTGGTCTTTGTTTCTGAGGAGAACAGTAGCTTTAGTGCAGCGCAAGTGGGAGCTTTCCAAAGTCCTGTTTGTTTTGCAGTCTGATAGTTTTGGCAGTTTAACTCTTCATTATTGTAAAACTTTTCCTTACAGTCATGTGCTATAGGAGGAGAGAGAGTGAATTGAGTGCAATTTTTAGACTTAAGACTCGCATCTGATGACAGTATGTTATGAGTTAACAAAATCCTAATTCCTATATTTTTGGCTGAGGGTAAAAGTATTAAACTTAGAAATGTACCTATTGTCATTCACCCTTGGAAGGCTACATCAAGAGGGGATTAATCCTTGTTATGCATTAAATGGGTGAAGAGACTATTTGCTCAACCAGAGATCTTTGAGGGAATCTATTAATATTTGCACCTCAGAACATTGAAACCTTGTTTAACCAGAGATCTTCGAGGGGACCTTTTATTTTTGCACCATGGAATGTTGAGATCTCATGTAGTGAGGAATATCACTATTTGGTTTGAGAAACACAGTTGGCTCGACCTGGGCTTTACACTAGTGTACATTATGAGAGAAGATGGCCTCTACCTAAGTCATCCTTGGAAATCTTTCGTTAGAGGAAACACAAAGAAGGGTCGTTGGCATTCACCTACCTCCTCCATCAGACATTACCCTACCTCATCTGTCTATCTGTCTTTCTATATCTCAGATGCCCATTCCCTTTGGAAACTCCCATAAGGGTGTGGCCTTGCTAAAAGAGTCTCCATAACTGATGAATTCCAGTGCTGCATCTTAGCCTTTAGTGCCTCACCCTTAACAGGTCACTAGTAGAGGGCAACTCTAGCTCAGTGTTTCCAGAGGCTCCTACCCAGTTTTCCTGCTGACTTCAACCAAATCTTCCTGCCAAATGTTCCAACCCACTACTTCTACCTAATGCTTCTACTTAATATTTCTAACTACCTCTTCTACCAAATGTATCTACATAATGCTTGTGTCTAATGTTCCCACTAACTATTTTTATCTGTTTTCTTTTAATATTTTGCCATAAGGCAGGGTTATAGCATGGTGCTCACCACAGGAAAATCTAGAGTTATGAAAAATGAAGTGCATGAGTTAAATGTTTTGTATTGTGTGTGACAAGGAAAGACTGTATTTTTGTGGAGAATTCCAGCAGTCCCTGTGTAGGTGACACAGAAAGAAAAGACAACTACTTGGGTCAGAGGAGTGCATCTTGAGAACTTTAGTACTAAAGTGCTGGCTCACTACTCAGTCGTCACTAACCTCCCAATCCCCAGGTGGTTAGTATTGGTAATAGACCTCCATGGTCTGTGGCTGCCTACCAACTGCTACCTTGCTAATGTTGTGGACCTACCCTGTATGGGTCTAGGGATTTCTCCAGGAGAGTCAGATTCCTTTGTGTTTCTGAATCAACATTGAAGATGTATATTTTTTGCGTTTCCCTTTTCTTTTCCTACCTTCCCACTTCTCAAAAATCTTTACTACCATGACCAACTGCCTCTCCTTTTTAGTTGATGCTGGCAATCTGCAAAAAAATTAACTGCTGGTAGTTGGGACTGAGTAGGTCAGTGATATCATCTCACTTGGATTTTCTTATTGGCTGAAGGAAGGCCTTAAAGAAGCAAGATGCCTCAACCATGAATGAAGCTAAAGTCAGGGGTAGGGAATGCTAGCACTTCTTTATCAGAAATAGTCCTAACCCTGATTTTCTTACAAGATATCTTAGAGCATCCCTCATTCTTACAAGACCCTACCTCAGAGAGAAAAGGTTTTCTGGTTTTTAGACTATTATATTAAGCTTTCGTTCTTGTTGGCCAGTTCAATATATAGTTTAGATGAGTTACAGGTCTGTTTGAAAGCATGTGACCCCATATTGTTTATAGAAACAGATAAGAATTGTCATGAAAGATGGTACTCAAAGAAATCTTGTTTTGTGGAATATGAAAAATTCTTCTGTTGGGTTATGTTATAATTTCCCTTTTTGTTCTTTTTAGAGTTGCTGCATCCCAGGGCCGTTCGCTGAAAGGCTTAGTGCATCATCATTTTCCCTACCTAGCAACACAGTGGGTTCAACACAACCATGATATTACTGCCTTTCCTGCTAGTCTTCTAGAGGCCACTAGTCAGGAAACTTTCCTTAATGAACACAAGAATATTCTGCTTTGTGTCTTGTATGGGTGTGACCAAAGTCCTGCCATTGATATATTAGCCCAGAATTGTGGCAAAGAAGTTTCTGAGCTCCTGCGTGAAAATTTCCCAACCCTTATGGCCCACATTTTCCCATATGTTGCAGCTGAGTCCAATGAGTTGATGGCCAGCCAGTTGCAAAATATGAAGGTCTGTTTACATTTAATTTTCACTTAAAATGTCATGATTTGTCCTCCTCCTCCTCCATTTTCTCTTATACAGTATCAGAATTTTCTGGCCTTTCTTTGTCAGATAGCTTTTCATATATATATATTTATTTTTATTTATTACACTTGATCGCTGTTTCCCGCATCAGCGAGGTAGCACCAGGAAACAGACGAAGAAAAAACCCATCCCCAGCATACACATATATACATACATGCACCCATATGCACCGTACATATATATATATATTTATTATACTTGATCGCTGTTTCCCGCATCAGCGAGGTAGCGCCAGGAAACAGACAAAGAAAAAATACCCCATCCCCCCGCATGCACACATATATACATACATGC
>JAYMFT010026685.1:0-30854 GCA_038088735.1 Panulirus argus
TAATATTGTTGGAACTACTATTCCTTCAAACATACCCATTTTTGCTCTCCAAGATAATGTTCTCTCCTTCCACACATATAATCCCTGGGGATAGGGGAGAAAGAATACTTCCCACATATTCCCTGTATGTTGAAGAAGCTGACTAAAAGGGGCAGGAGTGAGGGGCTGGAAATCCTCCCCTCCAGTTTTTAATTTTCCAGAAGAAGGAACAGAGAGGGGGTCAAGTGAGGATTTCCCTCTGAGGCTCAGTCCTTTGTTCTTGATGCTACCTCGCCTATGTGAGAAATGGTGAATATTATTAAAATATATACATATGCCATTGTGTTAGGGAGGGGGATGAGATGGCCTGGGAAGTGTGTCAGTTTATGTTTGCCGATGATACAGCACTGATGGCAGATCTGAATGAGAAACTGCCGAATTTGGTGACTGATTTTGAAAAAGTGTACAAAAGGAGGAATTTTGGAGTAAATGTGAATAAAAGCAAGGTCATTGGGTTGAGCAGGGTTGAGGGACAGGTTAGTTAGGATGTGAGTGTAAAGAGAGAAAACTTTAGATAACCTGGGAGTAGACATGGCAGCAAATGGAACCATGGAAGCAGAAGTGAGCCATAGGATGGATGAGGGGGCAAAGGTTCTGGGAGTGCTGAAGAATGTGTGGTAAGAATGTTATATGGGAGGGCAAAAATAGGTATGCTCAAAGGAATAGTAGCTTCAACAATAATATATGACTGCGAGTCATGGGCTACAGATAAGGCTGTGCTGAGGATGGTTGGAAATTAAATGAAATGTTTTGAGGACAAAATGTGATGTGAGGTGGATAGGTTTAGTAAGTAATGAAAAGATAAGAGAGATGTATGGTAATAAAAAGAGTGTAGGTGAGAAAGTGGAAGAGGATGTGCTGAAATGGTTTGGTCACATGGAAAGAATGAGTGAGGAAATGTTGACAGAGTAGATATATGCATGAGAAGTGGAGAGAAAGAGGATAACAGGGAGACCAAATTGTAGATGAAAGGATGGAATGGAAGAGCTTAAGAGCGATAGGGGCCTGAACATACAGGAGGGTGAAAGACTTGGATGGTATAGAGTGAATTGGAATAATGTGGTACACTGGGGTTGAAGCATCTGGGATAAACCATGGAAAGTTCTCTGGGGCTTGGTTGTGGATAGGGAGCTGTGGTTTCGGTGCATTACACATGACAGCTAGAGAATAGACTTGAGCGGATGCTTGGTATATCCCACATTAGTAAGGCAGTGTCAGGAACAGATAATTGAGCCTTAGATTGAATATCCTCACATGGTTCCTTCTTCTGTTCTCAGTTCTAGAAAGTAATGATATAGCCCCCTGTGTCACTTTTATGACCTTTAGGGGATTTGTTGGTATCATTCTTTCCCTGTCCCCAGGGATGTTGCATCTTATTTTCTTTAGTCTTTTAACCTTTATGGTTGAGTCATACCCCTTTCCTGTGACCCTCTTTCTACAAACTCTACCAGTGACATTCATCCATCTCTGTAAGAGATGCTTCTTGCACATGGGGGGGCCATTTGTCAGCAGCAGATTTCCACTCAAGAGTTTTTTTGTCACTTTTCCATCTCTCTTATCAGCTGAATACCTTTCTCATATGTTTACTGTTGCTTCCATTTTTATCTTTTGGAAATAATACATTGAATTTTGCATATGTAGCTTGCTTCTGCTATGAGACAGAAACTAGTGTTCCTAATCAACAGTGATTGAGAATTATCTGACTCTTGAAAGTCATATAGTCCTTAGTTTGATTTTTAGGTGATTCGCTTGTACCGAAAGCTTACATAATGCAAGACTTAGGTTTTGATTTATGTCATGATTCTTCTTTCTGAGGTTGATACTGAGGATTTTGACTTTCCAGGGCTGAAACCTAGGAGAGGATGCCACTTCTAAAGCGGGTGGTGTCACCCGTGCATGTGTCACGGGTACCACTGGTAGAGGAGTGGGTTACTGACGAAAATGGCCGTGTATACCCTGCACTGCTACCAGCTACGTACCAACCACAAGACTTGGAAGCATTCACTAACCTCACCCTTGCCAACCTAATTACTCAAGTAAGAGGCAATAATCCAGAAGGTTATACGAAAGAAGGGTTTCATCAAATTGACTGTGATTATATAATGCTTTATTGTACTCGGTCTTTTTTTCTTGTAAGTTTAGATAATTTTGCAATTGCTAAGAGTTAAGGATTGGTCTTGAAGGGCACTTTACATGTACATGAGCTTTTAAAGTACTTCAATTCTCTTAAGTCAAAGTGTTAAAAAGTTGAGATATTTAAAAGATATTAAAACTCTTTCAGTTGTCATCACTTTCTCGACATGCTGAGGATTTGTTTGGTGAAATGATTGCAGAGTCTACGGCCATCCTGAATCGAACTGTATCATTGCAAGGCAGGGTCGACAAACTTTCAGTGAAAGTCAAGAATTTAGATAGCAATGTAGAAGAAGGTAAAGATTTTTATTATGATCTTGGTGGATTTCAATTACTATCATACTTTTTTCTAACCTTGTCACAGAGCTAAGGATAAAGAAGGCTTTTAACTCCTAACCAGCCCATATTGGACAGTCTTATCAATGTCAATATGTGTGCAAAACTTTTTTGAGATGGTAGTGAAGTTGGTTTTGTACTGCATAAAAGTAGATGAGCATTAGTTTACAAATTTTACCCCACTCATTAGTCGAGTATTGCATATGTATGTTTATGTTTATTTTGTGGAAGCACATGCTGTTGCTTTGATTAACAGTGATTAAGCTAGTTGAGTCAGATGTAGCATCATACAAATTTAATCCTTCAGACAGCTTTGACTCCAGTTGAGTGCCTTAGCGATTTTGAGATTATGAAATAACTAAGAGGGCATTCCTTTGTTGAGTAACTTCATACTGTTGGAGCTGTTTCCTGCTCGAGAGCAGAACAGCCTGGCCAGCAACAGTAGTTAGATACCCAGCATAGAGGTAACCTGTTCGAGGTTTACGAGCAAGTTTTAACAGAGGACTGGTGTGCTAGAAAATTTAGGCTCTTTGTACATCACAGATCTGCTGTAGCATTTTTTAGGTAATAGAAAAAAAATTAAGTTGATAGATATGATATGTATGGGATGATGTGGCAAGCAGTGAGAATCATGGCAAACGTTATAGTGAAAAAGGAAGTAGTGAAAGCCTTGCGTAAAATAGAGTGTAGTAAAGTGGCAGGGATGGATGAAATGGGGGTGACAGTGCTGTTAATTGGTTAGTCAGACTCTTCAGAGATAGTATGGCCTAAGATGAGGCACCACAGGACTGCATGAATGCATATAAAGTATTGTTATATAAAGCATGGGTGGGGGACAAAGATTAATGCTCAAATTATATAGGTACTGTAGAAGTCTTGGACTTAATCAGAACTTAGGAAAAAATATTGATTGAGAGGGTGCTTACCTACATAGACCATCTAATTGGGAAGGAATATTTTTGTTTTAGGAGAGGCAGATGGTGTGTGGACAGGTGGTTTGCCACAAGAAATTTTCATGAGAAATATTTGATGAATGATAATGAATCGCAGGTGGCATTTTTTGGATGTGGAGAAAGCATATGATACTGCTGATGGAGAATTCTTGAGGAAACCCATTAATAGGTGTGCAAAGAAGAGATTATTGGATGTGCTGAGAGTAGCAGCGGATGGAGTGGAGAAGATAAGCCATGGTGTGGTCTTTGAGGCTTAGCAATGGATTGTGGGTTTCTGCTTTTGTTACCTTAAGCATGAAAACTGGAGAATGGATGTGTGCAACCCAAGCCTTCTCATGTTTTTTCTTAATGCTGTCTCATTAAGGCAGGGAAGGCAGTTAGGTATAACAAGAATATTTTTTATGCCTTGACCAGAGATGAATGCAAAGGTGTCCATCAAAGTGCTGTAGATTGAGAGAATTTTAAGCAGCAGTCACGAAGGATGGTTTACTTTTTGAGTGGTCCAAACCTACAAGTTGTATGCATTATGAATTTGGCTGAAGAAATAGGTAGCTAAAGGGAACAGATGCATGGTTTCATCTGTGGTAGTGCATTAATTATTGTGTTAATAGAACATTGATTTCTTTAATGCATTTTCTGTTACCGTGCAAAAAACTATTGTCAAATTTATTTCATAGTTATATGTATTTTATTTACAGTGTCATTGCAAGATATTCACATGCGAAAAGCTTTCAAGTCTTCAACATTATTTGACCAGCAAGTGGTTTCTCGGGATACTATTCCTGCTGCAATGTTAGAAACTTATCAGACATGTGAACAACCTCCTCCTCTGCATCAGCTTAATCCTTACAGGTGAGTGTTCCTTTTTATGGAAATTTTTGTTAAGCATTTTTTTTGTCTTTGTTTTGTTGAAATGAGAGAGACATCCACAGGATTAGCATTAAGGGGTGAGGCAGGTTGTTCCTTTTTATTGAATACATAAGGATTGGTCTTCAGCATTAGCCTGTCATATTGATTTTGAGATGAAGCATACTGTTGTATTGCCACTTTCATGAATTTATAGTACTGTAATATATGTAAGGAAGATGTTTCTGTTTATGTTTCTGTTTACGAATTTTTGTATTAACCTGGGTTGCAAAAGTAATTGTGTAATACTTGTGGAAGGAAGGCTTTGGTTTCATTTAGGCAAGGCTGCAAAAGTTGTTTATGCAGTACTAGAATTGTTGTAATTAGGGATTTTTCTCAACATTGTTTTCAGTTTGATTGTGCTTTTCAAGGCTGTATTTATTTCCAAATCCTCTTGGTGGTGGGCAGGATTGGTAAGAATGTGATGATGTAGAGCAGAGGTAGTGTTTAGTGATAGTGGCCTGTTTGAAATGGTATATTTCTAGGACTTTTGTTTCGTTATGGTGGTGGTGGTGTGTCATGTGGAAATTGAATTATGGGGACTTGCAAGGCACCAAGAAAGTTGTCAGACTTGAAGATGTTAGCTGAGTTACCATACTGCAGATTTAGCCTTCCTTTAGGAACAGTTTAGGAACATCACTATTCACTGGAGGAATAAAGTTTCCTTGAGTTTTTAGAAAGTAGTTTGACTGGTCAGTCTCTTAGTTTAAGAGTTACCAGTGATGTGTAGTTGTCAAAGATTGATGGTTCTCAGCTTGTTACAAAAAGAAATAAACATTGTATGGTGGTTGGACATTTCCTAGTCTGTTAGACCAGGGAATATGTAGCTTAAATTTTTTGCCATGGCAACTTAAAACTGTTAACCTCAGAAGGTATATGTTGGGAGTGCTGAGTTGCCTGATATCCATGAAATCAGGAGACACTTCCTTCTAAGAGGGAAGAACATTCTGTTGAGATGGATGAACCTGACGGAGATTCAGAGAATTCTTTAACTGGATGGATGATACTGCTGTTCTCTAAGATGAGGAATGGCATCAAGGAATAATACCAGTCTTCCTTGGCTGCAGTCAATAGAGGTGCGACAGGCAATATAACTGGTGCATGGTACCTTGTCACATTCTGAATGGTGCTGGATATAGTTCCCAAAAAACTTGGAGCCAGGTGAAAGGAGAGCTTGGATAGCTGATTTTATTAGAAGTTGCAATAGCCTATTGCTTTCACTTAGGTTCATTGTGAAGACATTTTCATGGTTATGGGAAACCACTACACATTGTAGATGGTTACGGAGGTGGGATGCTCCTCAAGGGGGAGTTTGTTAACCCATTCACTGTGGTTGGAGCATATATTCTCTGGTAGTTTTTTCTGTTCACTGAGGCTAGGGCTTATACACCTTAGCAATTTTTTCTGTTCACTGTTCTTGAGTTTCATGCATGTTGTGGCATTGTATGCATTGCCTTCCAGACATTGCAACTTAAATTTTTTCTGTTCACAGGTTAGTAAACATAATGTCAGAGAAATATGTATGAAATAAGTACTACTAGAGACCACAAGACACTTAACAGCCATAAAGATATAACAGTAGTGGTGGGATGATTCCTGTCATTTAAGGATTAATTTTATGTTCATTATTTGCACACTACAGTACATCCTATTTAATTATTGTTTTCAATAAACATGATAGAATGCAAATTAGTCAGAGGTGTGGGAGGATTTCCAACAAAGTATTGCATGCTCGTCACCATTCATTGTTTTCCTACAGTGATTTTATACGTAGCATATAAACTTATCACTGTTTGTGTAATTATGTGCCTTAAATATGAAAGTGCCACTGCAAATGGGTTTGGGTATAAGGGTGGAGAGTTAAGTGTTGAAGTTCAGATTTCACTTTAACACACTGGGCATAAGTTGAGGAAGTGTGCAAGTAATGCTGCGGAGGCTCATTGTATCTCATCCACCATATTAGATTGAGAATGGTGTAATAGTAGTTGATAGATATAGAATGTAGTTTGATACAGTTTGTCATAATATTTCTGGTATTCTTTTATATAGATTTTTATTCTTGTTCTTCAGGGATGATGGAAAAGATGGCCTGAAGTTTTACACTGACCCATCATACTTCTTCAATCTTTGGAGGGAGGAGATGACACAGGAAACAGAACGACTAAAGCTTGACAAAAAGCAAAAGGTATTTGATAGGTTTTAAATTTTTTCATGGTATACATTTTCAGTTGCTAGTTGTTGAGTTTCTTTTTAAGAATATTTTAATTCAGGAGTTTTGGCATTTTACTTGCTGCACAAGTTGTAAAGGAGATTTTATTTCCAATGTAGCATATTGAATTTTTTTGTTTTGCATAGGATACATTTTTGAAGTTTGCATGATTGATTGTATTTTGATTGTGATTCTAGTTTTATAAACTTGATTTTTTTTTTTGGCTTATCATTAGGCCAAATGTTTGCTACTTTTTTATTTGCCAGTAGATTAATTTGTGTTGCATTAATCAGATTAGTCCCCAAGAAAGATGATGTTATCCAGTGTTGAATGGACCGTCCAGCAGTGATTGCTTATTCATACCTCCATATATATTTTCATTTTTAGCATGCACATGGAGGGGAGCATCGAAATGAGGCAAGTTTGTAAGACTGTGTGGTTGCATGGTTATCCCTGGGGCTTTTAAATATACAAGTATATTAAGAGAAGAAAAGCCATGTTCTGTAATTCTCTCAATCTGTTTTTGATTTATACTTCATTCTGTGGTTGTATTTTCACTTCTTTTCATTATATTTCTTAGAACTAAGAGCTCAAGGTGTTACTTTTTCTTCTTATGAGGGACAGGTCTCATCACTTACTGTGGGTGACTTGGTTTTTGGCCCAGCCATGTCTGACACAAGTTCTTTGTTTTGCTGTGCATTCATATGACCTCCTGCTTTCTGAACTGGTGCAACAGTTATGGATTTCTGTTTTCTTTTAATTTCTATTGTATTTAGGTTGTTAAGGTAATGGAGCTGTTGCCAAAATGTAAGATTTAAAAAATTATTGATAACTGATCATATAGTATTTAGATTGTTAAAATAAAAGAAAATATTTCTTCAAAAAGCCATAGAAGTATCACACTGAATAATTCTTTGTGACTTCTTTTTGTAGTCAAGTGTCTGCTACTGTACTGCACCACAAAATAAAACTGGTAATGAAATTTTGAATGTGAGTGAATATATGTACTTGAGAAATATACCTGACTGCTTAGAGATTAGTTCTATCATGTGTATTTATAATTTCTTTCCTTTTTTCAATACTTATTTGCTGTTTCCTACAGTATTGAAGTAGTACTTGGAATAGGCAAAGGACAGCTGATATCCATTCTGTGGAGATCATTAATAATGCACCAAAACTAGATCCCCTTTATCCACATCCAAACCTCACAGACCTTTTCATGGTTTTCTTTTGGTGGTTCATGTGCTGTGGTTCAGCCGCATTTTACCCCCAGTATACAAAATTGCTCCAGTTCACTCTATACCCTGCACACTCCACCCTCCTGCTTGTTCAGGCGCTGATAACGCAGAGCATCTTTCGCTCCATCTTTTCATCCTGTCCTTTTTCTCCCCCTTCTCCTTGTTCACTTCAATTCTGATGCATAAACCCAGATAGTCAGCTCCTGCTAACACATCCTTTCCATATGTCCTGGCCATTTCAGCACACCTTGCTTAGTTCTCGCAGACATGCTCCACTTACTACCACACCTCTCATTCACAGTTTCATACCTTACTCAATCAGCCCTCCTCACATCACATAGTGTTCTCAGGCATTTTATTTCCAATACATCTGCCCTATTCTATACTTTTTATGTAGGGTCCATGCCTTGCATATGTACAACACCATCAGAACTACTATACCAATAAACTGAACCATCTTTGCCCTCACAAACAGTGACCCTTCGCACACTTCTCATATGTACGCAGGACCTTAGCTTCCCTTCACCAACCCTTTGGCCTGTTTAAGCTCCTTTGGTTCCAGCTGCTGCCATGTCAACTGCCAGGTATCTAAAATGCTCACTTCCTCCTGGTTCTCTCCAGTCAAACTGACTCTACAACCATGGCTGTCTCTCTTGTTAAACTTAACCTGGCTTTTATGAACAGTACTTTATAGCTTTCTTCTCTCTCACACCCTTATAAACACAGACACAAGCCTCTACAGTAACTCACTCAAGTCTGCCACCAGAGCCACATCGTCAGCAAATACCAGCTTACTCACCTCCAAGGCACCCCACCCCCAGCAGACAGTAGACCTGACCTTTTCTGCAAGATTTATAAATATACCTCTTCCATCATCCAGGAACACTTCACAAGCAAATTCAAGGGAATGGAACATAGCAAATATCCTGGCAGCTTAGAAAGAAGGGAAAGATTCATGAAACATTTATTAGCTGCAAATTGAGGGTATCAAGAGCAATGTATTCATCTTAAAACAAACAGAGTAGTTGCATCTGCAGTACTCTCTTGGAGTATACCCAAAAGATTTTTTTAACGCTGTTTCTTTTGTTATTGAGGTAGAGTCAGGAACAGACTTAAGATATAGCACTCATTTCCTCTCATCCCCTCTCTACCTGTCATGTATAATGCACCAAAACCAGAGCTGTTCCTTCACAGCCAGCCCCTTCTAGAGTTTTGCATTGTTTCCTGTGACTACTTCATGTGCCCTGTCTTATCCCATTGACAGCACCTGGCCCTGTGCATACTGTGTCACTCCATTTTGCTCTATTCCATGCATGCTTTACACCCTCCAGAAATTTTAGGCTCAGAATTCATTGTTTTTCACTTCATCCTTCCTTCTTATTCTTGATCTCCCCTTCACCCTTGTTCCTTCCACTTCTGATGCTTATATCCTTTTAATCAGTCTCTCTTCACTCATCCTCTCCATGTATCCAGACTGTTTCAGGACACCCTGCTTCACTCCCCAAAACATATTATCTTAACTACTACACCTGTCTTACACTGTCAATCACACAATCATCCCTCCTCATGCTGTATGTTGTCCTGAGGCATTTCATTTCAAGTGTATCCACCATCTTCTGTACATGTGCATATAGGCCCACAATTTGCTCCTATACAACACCTTTGGGACTATTGTACCATCAGACGTACCCTTGTTTGCCCTTACAAACAGTGACACTCCATTTCCAAACACTCCTTTGTGCACCCAAGACATTTTGCCCTTGCCTAGCTTATGGGTCACTCTTCAGCTCCCATAGTTTCATTTACTGCCTTGTCTGCTCCCAGTTGTCTAAGACACCACACCTCCAGCAGGTTCTCTCCGTTCAAACTCACAATCAAACTGAACTGTCTCTTTTCCTTGCTGAACTTTATTATTTTTCTGTTTACTGCTTTATCTATCTCTCTGTGTCTCTGATACCTGTTCTCTATGGAAACTTCCTCAAGGGGATGGGTACTGTAAAAGAATCTCCAAAACAGGTTAATTCTAGTGCAGCTTCTTATCCTTTATTGCCTCACCCTTAACAGGCTACTGGCAGAGGGCAACTATTGCACATTGTTTTCAAAGGCTCCTGCTTAATGGTCATTTTGACTACTTTTACATAATGTGTGTATCTAATGTTTATACATAATGTTCCAACCCGTTGCTTATAGCTAATGCTCCCACGTAATGTTCCTACCAACTATTTCTACCTAGTGTTTCTACCTAATGCTCCTGTCTTTTGTTTGTACCTATTACTTCTATCTGTTGCTCCTATCATTTTGCTAAAAAGCAGGGCTAACACTTAGCTCTCACTGCAGGGAAATATGGAGTTACAAAGAATGTTTTATGAGTTAAAAGTTGCCAAGTGTTATGTGTGACAAGGAGAGATTGTATGCTTGTGGACCGAATACTACCAGTCCACATGTGGGTGAGGCATAAAGAAAAGACAGCTACCTAGGCCAGAGGAGTGCAGCTTGACAATCACTGAAGTGCTGGCTTACTTTACAGCCATCACTATCCCTCCAGATACTTAGACATAGTACCAGTGATATGCCTTCCTAGTCGGTGGCTGCTTACCAACTTTATTAACTCTTTTCACATAAACTCTTCAGTTTCCTCCTTTCACACACCCTTCCAGCCTCAGACACCAACTTTGACTGTTGCTCACTCAGGTTTGTTGTCAGAGCCATGTCATTTGCAGATGGCCACTGATTCACCACCCAGGTCTCCCACCCCAGCAGATTACAGATCCACCCTTCTCCAAGACCCTTGCATTGATGTCCCTCACCACCCCATCTGTAAATGGATTACACAACCTTGATGGCATCACACACCCATGCTGCAGGCCCACTTTCACCAGGAACCACTCAACGTCTTCTTGTCCTACTTGCGCACACAACTCACTCTCGTGATAAAAAATCTTCACTGCTTCTAGTAAATCTCCTCCAGCACCATATATGTGTAACACCTTTCAAGCACCCTTGTCAGCCTTGTTATACACTTTTTCCAGACCCCTTAGATGCCACATAATAAACCTTCTCTTTCTTTTAATTTCTCAGATTTTTTTGAGCAAACACCTGGTACATCCCTGAAGCAACATTGTTCTACTAGTCTGTTGCTCTGTGCATTTGAACATTCACTTGTGGTCCCCCTTGCCTTCATACAATGGCATTATACAGCTTTTGTCAATTTTCAGGCACCTCAAATTTGAGTCATACATCCAGTGAAAATCCTGATTAACCGGTCAACAGTATAACTTGAGAAATTCAATTGTAATCCCAAATACTTCAACCACTTTGTCAACCTTCTTCTTATGCAAGGTTTTCACCACTTCTCTTTTCACCAAACCTTTTGCCAGGACTTTCTCACTCAGCATACCTCTACATCCCAAACAACACACTTTTGCCACTGTCAACAAACATTCACGGGTCCTTCAGAATTCTCAGCCCATTTTATCTTCCTCTCTTTGTTACTGTTTGCCACTTCCTCATTTGGTACCCTCTCTGATGCTCCCATTTGTTCTCTTGTTCACATAGTATTCACCTTTTTCATGAATGTTTTTGTAGTCTTGAATTTTTTCCTTGATTCATCTCCCAGTCACACACACTTCCCCTGCAGTGAGCCCCCATTCACCTCTCTCATATCTTTTCATGTGCAGCTTAACATCCTTATTGCACCACTAACTTTCCTTTCTTGCACTCCCACATCCCACTGTCTGCATACCACACACTTCTCTTGTATGCACCTTTTCTCTAAATACCTTCCAGTCCTCACCCATTCCCCTAGTTTTGTTACTCTCTCCTTTACCCCTTCCTCACTTTATCTCTTGTCTTTCCAAGCTTACTCATTTTCACCTCCCTCTTCTCACTTATGCCATTTTCTCTTTTCCAGAAGCAGTTTACCCAAACTGTTCGCCATTTTTCACTCAGTCACTCATTATCATCTCGAGCATGTCTGTTTTCCAAGCTCACTTACTTTCACCACCCTTTTCTCGCCCATGTCATTACCTCTTTTCTCGAAGCCACTACAAACTTTTACACACACCACCAGAAAGTGATCAGATATTCCATCAGTTACCCATGTCAGCACCTTTACATCCAAGGTCTTTCATGTTTGTGCTTGTGATTTAGTACAAAATGCATCAGATTCCATTGGATCCCCTACCCCACTCACCCCTGATTTTTTTTTTTTTTTTTTTTTTTTTTCCAAACCAGGCATTCCCAATCACCAATCACCATTCCTTTTCCATTACACAACTCCACTAGCTGTTCACCATTTTTGTACACACTGGGTACTCCAAAGATTTCAAGGAAAAAGATATGAGAGCTTACCAAGAAAGAAGGGAAGACTATTCATTGCACTATTAAGCAATTTAATGTGAATGGGACAAGTACAAAAACATTTAAACAAAGCATAGATATTTGGTTAGAAGCAGTCCTTTGTGAACCCATGATTAAGAGTTTTGCAATGTACTTGGCAGCAGAGAGAAATAGTGTTGTTAGTCAAGCAGGATGTGCAGGGGGTTTTGTGAACTAACCCACCTATTGGGAAAATCACGCTGTGGGCACCCATAGGTTGGCAGGCACGCTCTTTTCCTTACCCTCTTGTTCTTCCCCTTAACTAACTATTTTATGTAAGTTTACTCTAAGACTCCTCATTATTATTTTGTAATTTTTTTTTGTTTTACTCATTACCTTAAGGTAGAAAATAGCACATTTCAAATGTGGTTTTCAATCAGAATGCAGAGTTTTAGCTTTAAGTCGTAGATGGTTTTGTCATGAACGCTTGATGTGGTGATGGTCACTTAAACTTGATACTACACTTGTGAAATTTGTAATTTAACTTGTTTCATTGAACATGTATAGGACCCTGTCCAGTGCACATTTCATGGACTCATTCTGAAAATATAGTCCAGTGTTCAAGTCCAGTGATTTTCTAATATTTGGACATATTTTTGTATAATCAAGTGGACACATGTTCGTGTTGAATCGGATGAAACTTGCTGCACCATTTTGTAGTTGACGGGATGATGTAGAGCACTTGATCCCAATTAAGTCATGCAATCCATTTGGTGATGATGTCCATACACCATTATGGATTATGGTAATAGGGACTAATATCGAACTGTTTGTGTGTCTATTTTGTGATGAGTTGAATTGAAGAGGATCATGTTTGTAAAAAATTTGGGATGTCGCTTTTAAAGATTACATGTTGATCAATAAGTATTCAAATTCCTGTAGCCATGCATAGATTTAATTTGTGTAGCCAGTCTCATCTTCCATTTGGAGATCATTTATCAGGGTGGAATATACAACTTGTAACTCTTTACTTAAAAGGAATCTTGAATTTGTTTTACCAGCAAGCAACAGTAGCTGGAGTGAATGATAAGATGTCTTCCTGGTGAATTTCATCCAAATGGTGTAGCAGTTAGAATTGCTAAATGTGATGCATTCATGTGGCCTGAGTTCGAGCCTGCATTGGGTCAAATCCATGTTGTGGCAGTTGGTCCACAGTCAACCTAGCTGTTCATCCTCCTGGTGACGAGGGCATTCAGTTGCCAGTGCCATCTCAGTTTCCATGAAAAACTGCTTTCAAGTATAAACATACTAACTGGAGTTAGATGTGTATTATATAAACATACTAACTGGAGTTAGATATGTATTATAAGCACAAAGTATTGTTCATTCATCATTTTCCTTTAGAAATATTCATAGAGTGAGATCAAACAAGTAACACAAAATGTTCCTAAACAGTATTCAAGATGGATTCTTCATTCATCACCCTTCTAAGGTTACTGGAAAAAGTGTACATGATTTGGATCGATTATTGTGGTTACATAGCTCTTATATGATAAAAGAGAAGGAAATTCTTGTATGTTCACATGGCTCTTTAGTAGCTTATGATTTTACTACAGCCTTTCACCATCTTAATTTCAACAAAATATTCTGTAGATGCTTTCTTTGTGATGCATTATTGTCTGATCTGGTAATTTTATTCTTTTTTCATTTTCACAAAGAGATTTGCTTATTTTCTGTTAACTTTGTCCTTGGTGCCCTGTATCCTAAAATGAGATTGAAATTGGAGAGTTGCCTCCATAAGAATTTTTCACATAATGTTGCTATACTATTACCATTTTTTGTTTCCCATTTTAATGGAGTGGAGCAGGTACAGAGTATTTTTATACAAATGTTGTTTTTATCCAACATACATGTTTTTCTTGAAGTATGCAGTATTTTATTCATATATTGATAAGAGTTGTTATGTTTCTTTTGATTTAATATACATTGCGTGATTTTGTTTTTTGCATTGTCAAGTATTTATTCATAAACTGTCTGTGGATTACTTCTATGTCAGTCTGTTATGAAAACCACTAATATTGCACTTACCCTTAACCCTCATGCTGATATTTGTTTGTTCCTTGCATATATATAAACTCATAATGACTGAGAATTATCTCTCACTAATAGCCTAGCAAGCCTAAAGGAGATGGGAGAAATAAGAGTAAAAAGGTGCCAAGAATGACTGCCAACACCCGAGAAAGACAAAGACAGTTGGCAATTGCACATGGGGAATATATTGCTCCTCAGTCTCAGTATAGGGCCCCACTGAATCAAGTTAATGAGGTTCGTATTATGTGATTAATAAAAACTTTCATTTTGTGTGTATAATTTCATGATTATCAATGACTGCCATTGTTAGTGCACATTACTGTACTCTTGATTGCCTGTTGCTGTTGTCATTTGTTCTAATGAGAGGGCCTTCTCCATAGGGAATATATGATGAATCAGCGGGAATGAATGCTGCTGACGGACGACCACTACGGCCTAATAGCATAGAACTACGTGGTCATTACGGAAATGCACATGCTGGGGTATGTGTTGTTTGTTTTTCCTGTTTTAAGATATTCCTTTTATGTACTTCAAACATGGCATAATATGATCATGAAGAAGGTTGCCTATTGTAGAGACTTTTGCTTGTTATGGTCACTATTCATAACAGTGGTACATATACAGTACAGTTTAAACATATTGCCACCTACTATTCCATAATTTAAACCTACCACCACCTACTTTTCCATCATCATCTTTGTTCGATACCATAATTATCTTAGCCATTTTTTAAGTAATATTTATCTTCACCATAATCTTTACAAAAAAAGATAACTATATGACATGTTTCTTTCTGTTTCATGTATATTTGTTGTATGAGATAATTTATGTGATCTAGCAAATTTATGTATTGTTTTCCATGTTTGCTAGGAGGGAGTGTATGGCACAAATTCCCATCCACATGCTTATTCTCCAACACATGAGATGAACCAATCAGTGCCAGTGTCAGACCACCAGGGCTATCCACCTCCTTACCAAGACCAATACTCAGGATACCCACCTCCACCTTATACCCCTGATGGGGCTGTCTCACAGGGTAAGAAACTTTTTCTAGGTAGTCATAACAGAATTTTCATGATTGAAGAAAAAGGTTTTGGTTACCTATTAGAAAATTTTCACACGTCAGTAAGGAAGAGTTTACATTTGACAAGGTGGTATCATATTTTCAACAAAGACATCTTTTGTTTAACTTTCATTTTGGCTAACTGTCTTGTGTGATTAACTTCTTTCCCATATCTTACGGTGGAAAAGGTGCATGTAACCTCTCAGTTCATTTATACGCATCCTCAACCCATATTCAACATCTTAAAGTGAACAGAGAACTTTAGAGCTAGTATGAATTGTTACTTTTTCACTCTGTGCACTAATGTGATTCATTATGCAAGACCAAGGTCATAATTCATAGCACCCACTCAACAAAATGCGTCTGTTTCATCCAATCTCAAATCATTCCTCTAGCATCTTCTTTTGTGATGGCTGTATCTCTAATTAGTTCTCTCAAATCATTTATCCATCCCATCCACATTCTACCATTGCTTATCTGTGTATCTCACATTTCCAATTTAATAGGGTGGGTCAGGTACATACAGTCTCTGCACAACACTCATATACATTAAACTATGCTCCATGTGTTAAAGTGAAACATGAACTTCCACACTTACAAATTTTTTTCTCACCATTTCCCACGTTAGCGAGGTAGCGTCAAAAACAGAGGACTGAGCCTTAGAGGGAAAATCCTCACTTGGCCCCCTTCTTTGTTCCTTCTTTTGGAGAAGTAAAAACTGGAGGGGAGGATTTCCAGCCCCCTGCTTCCACCCCTTTTAGTCGCCTTCTACAACACGCAGGGAATACGTGAGACGTATTCTTTCTCCCCTATCCCCAGGGATAAATTTATAAACATACTTCTTACATTTTCACTTTATTCATTAGTTAAATCTTAGAATGAGTCCGACATATTTTCTTGTACTTTCTCTTGAACGACAACATTTTCACTTTATTCATTAAGTTAATTCCTTAAATGAGTTCAACATATTTTCTTATACTTTCTGTTGAACTACATGTTTTTCACATTTTCAGTTTTTTCTCTTTCATCTTAATTCCACAATGTTAAGTCAGCCAACTGTACAACTCTTAATTTGAAAGGGGGTAAAGAGATGGAGAACTTGCTTGTGAAGATTGGGAGAATATTAACTAAGCCTGGGAGAATACTTATGATGAATATGGGGAGAGAAAAAAATATTATGGAAGAGATGAGGAGAGTGATAATGCAGATTAGTGAGTAAGATGATGAAAGTTGGTGGTAAAAATTCTGTTGGATGTATTTGAAAGTTTTTGTGGATGCAAATAAAGGTGGTTATTTGCTTGAATATTAGTAGAATACAGTTATTATTCTGTATAAAGGCAGGGCAAATGGAAGTGGCAAAAAGTTACAGTGAAGTTGACCTGTAGATGTAAGTGTATGTATTGAGAGTCACATGCCTTTATTGCTAAGGAAGGTAGCATGATTGACAGATGTTCTCAAAGCTCCCTTGTTACACACATTGTATTTAGTCAAAGTACTTAGATTTTTTAATGGAATTATATATGTGCATTTTTAGAATGAATATGGTTCATCCATATTATTTCTTTATAAAAGAATTATAGAATTAGTGCCCCATCCTCTAAAAGAGACATCAGAACAGCCCTCTTCTGATGATGAAAGGTCTCACTTTATTTTTCTGATTTTCTTATATGAGCAACCGTAAGGACATATCAAAATTGATTTCCACAGCTGACTTATTTAGCCAAAACATGAACATGGGTGAGTCACAGAAGTCAAGAATCTAGACTATGGAAATGAGCTGTTTGAGAGGAGCATGTATTATGACTATATGGAATGAAGACAGAAATTAGGGCATGCATGAAAAATTTGACAATGGTCGGGAATGCAAAAGGAATGAATTATGGAATGGTAGAGTGGGTGAAATGGAATACTGTGATGTGGTTTGGGCATATGGAAAGTATGCAAGTTGGAGAGTTAAAGTGGTTGGTATGAGAGGAAGACCACCTGTGAAAAGGGGGGAATAGAGTAAAAGAGTACTGGATGGAAAGGAATTGTTCAAGAATGTATGGAATGGTGTAAGAATAGGTAAATTGCCATGGTCACCCCTTGATGGGATTTCCTGGAAGGAACAGGCATCAGAGATGTAGATAGAGGAAATAAAAAGATAGATTCCCACAAGCCATACCTAGATGGTTGATACCCATGTCTCACATGCCACACCTTGGTGAATAATTCTCACAACCCTGATTCCACACCTTGGTGATTGATTCCCACAACACACCTGTGGCACCTGAGTGAATGAATCTCACAACTCACATGCCACACTTGGTTGATTGATTCCTATGATTTGCATGCTATACTTGGGTGAATGATCCCCACAACTCACAGCTACACATGGTTGAATGATTTCCACAACTCACATGCCACACATGGTTGAGTGATTCCCACCACTCACATACTACATCTAGATGAATAATTCCTGCATCTCACATGCCACTCCAAGGGGAATGATTCTGACAACTCACATGCCACACCTAGTTGAATGATTACTACAACTCGCATACCACAACCTGAGTAAATCATAATTGTTCACATGCCACACAAGGGTGAATAATTTCCACAAATCGTAGGTCACAGAAAAGATTGAAAGATTCCCCAGACTCACATGCCACGCCTTGGAGAGTGATTCCCACAGCTCATATGCCACTCCCAGGTGAACAATTCAGACTTCTCGCCTGCCACATCTGTGTGAATAATTATCACTGCTCGCCTGTCACATCTGGTCGAATGATGCCCACAACTATATGCCATACTTGAGTAATGATTTTTACAATTTGTGTTCTGCATATGGATGAAAAGTGTTGATGTAATCTGAAAACATTGAAAGTGTTACATTTATTTGTAGATACCACCTTTTAAGCGGCAAAGAAATAGTGTCACATTATCAGGGTAGCAAGTGTTCAGCAGCTATGCCAGTGGCTTTGGATTTGAGATTTGATTCCTGTTCATGCCCACTTCTTAAGGTGCACTCATAGCTCACATGGGTCAAAATGAATGTTATTCTGTGGGATCAAGGTAGACAGAGCTTGCCTCACTAAATTATTTTGTACTGGTGGGTAAGAAGCAATGATGGGCTTAAAACTACTTTAGTTCTAAAGTCCTAGTATGAGGATTTGATTAATGAATGGAGGGTGGAGATATACAGTTCCTCATTGTTCTACTATTCCTACCAGGATGTGCTTCTTTATTTTCATGCAGAGTAACCCTCTAGGGACTGTAGCCATTTTTGTACTGTTTAGGGTTGCCTTTTTCCTCCATCATGTAGATTGGAAGGCATGCTTTACTGGTGTGTAGAGGTACCGTATGTCACGTGTAACTAGTTAGCACCAGGAAGAATCCTAGAGTATCAGATGCCTTTTCCTGCTAGCATTTAAGTTGGTAGGTGAGCTTTATCAGTATATAGAGATGCTTTATGTCACAGGCAACTGCAGTTAGCATTGGGAAAGAATCTGAGAGTCTTAGTTACTTATGAAATGTGATGGGGAAAGGTGTGCATTTGTATGTGTGCCAGATTTGAATGTATGTACAACAGAAAAATATGAATTTTCATTCCAGGTATTTCCTCTTCAATTTTTCTTGATATTTCAAGTAAACTGATAATATTTTAATGAAGCTAAATCCTGGGAACCCCCTAAATTTTTGTGGCTTTACCATTAAAGGATTAGATTTGGTATGTCCTTTGATATGTTAATGAAATTCCTCATTTACTTCTACAGCTATATCCATAAGTCTTCATCTTTTAACCAGAAATTTATGAAAGGTGTACAAACTTCATATTGCAGGTAGCACTCCTAGTCGTACTTCAGGTCAGCGTGCACCATCTGCCCGGCCAATGCAGCCTCCTCCAGACCCACCAAGTAACAGCAATACACCCACTCCACCAGGTGGCTCTCATAGTGGTACACCAACTCGTATACGTGGACCATCCCAGGGGCGTGAGGCTTTACCTCCACCACCTCCTCCACCTTCTGACCGACAGGTAAAAAACTGTAGATTTCTTTCTGTAAAAAGCTTTTTCTATATTAACTACAACTGCTTTTGGGTTGATGCCCCACGTTTTGTGAATCCTTAGTTGTTGGTTGGCCAATAGTGAATGGTTCACTGACTCATTTCTAATGCAGTTTCTCTTTGGTCGAAGTTAGGCCTGAAACAAGTGAGCTAATGCTTCCTAGTTAGGAGGAGTGTTTGATGGTGAAATAGATTGAAGTTTAGAAGGCCACAGTCCTGATTTTTCTGGAATATATCCAAATGAATCAATCATTTGAGCATGTAGGGCATCACTTGGAGAGACAAGTTTTTTCAGATTTCAAAACTAGTTTTTCTTAATTAAATGACAGTTACTTATTTTGAAATTGTGAAAAGGTAACTTATTCACAAAAACTACTTTTCATACATATTTGCCATTTCCCGTGTTAGTGAGGTGGCATTAAGAACAGAGTACTGAGCCTTAGAGGGAAAATCCTCACTTGGCCCCCTTCTGTGTTCCTTCTTTTGGAAAAGTAAAAACAGGAGGGGAGGATTTCCAGTCCCCTGCTCCCTCCCCTTTTAGTCGCCTTTTACAACACACAGGGAGTACGTGGGAAGTATTTTTTCTCCCCTATCTCCAGGGGAAAAAAAACAAAAAAAAACAAAAAAAAAATGCTACTATAGCATTTTATCCTCCACTGATGAGTATTATCATCACAATTACATTAATTACTTGTATTTTTTGTTGTATAAGTTTTTCACTTATTGTTTTTTCTCTTGGGTAATGATGACTATTTTGATAGTATATATTGTGGCTAATGTACATAGAATATTACTAAGGAAGCCTGTGCTTCCCATCTTTTTTCTCTTTTTCTGAGTTTTTGGTAATACCCCCTAAGTTTCACAAATTATTTTGATTACAGCAACAGGTTTCACTTGATGGAATTGTTCCTGGGGCATCCATGTCTCCAGGTCCTGGACGTCATGCCCAACCATCCTACCACAATGAGCAAGACCTTCCTCCACCACCACCAACACCAGACAAGACCGAAGAACCTGATCCACCTCCACCATCCCCACCACCCCCACCACCTGTAGCACCTGTGCAACCACCTGGGCAGGTAGTTGGAGCTCCTCCACCTCCCTCTCCTCCACCATTAGTTCCTAATGGAAATGCACCTGGAGCTCCTCCTCCACCTCCAATGCCACCACTTATGATAAATGGGGTCATTAAATCGGTAAGGTTCTTCAGCATATCTATTAGTTTTACTTTATGAAAATATAGCTCTTAAGATTAATTTGTATGGAATTGGTTTTGTTTGATTAAGAAACATTAGAATCTGAAAGTTAATGAGATGGACAGAAAGGAAAATGGTACAGAAGTTCATTTCTTTGCCAGTACATTGAATAAAAATACCAAAATGGAGATCAGGGTTAGTCTTAATAGACAAGAAAATCACCAGAGATCTGAGAAGAGATGTAGAGGAAAATATCAGTGAATGGTAGTAGTTGGACCTGCTGTAAATTAATAAAACATGGGCCTGAAACAGCAGAATGGTAGACAAAGTTTAGATAATGATTTAAGTTTTTAAAGTGGGTTTGACGTAAATGAGAATAGAAGTAGAAAGGGGTTAAGCCATGAAGTGTGATGCTATAAGTGGGCTAGTGATTTGAAGGTTGTGTGCTGTTTTGTTACAAACATGCTGAGAGAATGCCTGTGGAAGGAATAAGCGTGATATTTGAGTCAGGTGAATAAGGATAGTCGTGAGCAGAGAAAAATCACTATGAAAAATAATTAGAGGAAAGAAAGGGATATCAGCATGGTAGAATGCTCAAAGATACTGAATGACCTTGCTTTTGCAAAAGATCTACAAGAGCTGCCCATCCCTATAATTTTTAACTTTTATTTCATATATCCTTTCACCTGAGATGGCCTTGATTTGGACGTGTGTGCCAAGGAGGTCACCATAAGAATAATAAGACAGCTGTGTTAGATCATGTATTTGTTCATGCACACTGCAAATTTGCATATAATGTACTATAATGTTTCTAGCCCAGCATTCCAAGCTTTGGCAACTCCCTTATGCCAGTGCAAGTGAAGGTATTGTTGCTCACTAAAGTGTCTTTCATGTTTGTAGTACTTTCTACTATCTTGGCCAGGTATTGTCATAATTTATTTTTTTGCTGTTTTGAATCAGATTGTCATCTCCCTTGCTCTTTCCCTCTTATTCCTGAGAGTATTTAACCTGTATAATGGTGTCCAACATATATTCAAGATCTAGTAACAAATGTGATAGTGCTAATGGTATGAAAAGAAACGACGATAAGCTTATGATTTTGCGGAATGTGGAAATTCAGTGGAAGTTAGAGACTGTGAGTCATTGCTTAACCTTTTTTACTGATTTGGTTTTGGTTCTTCAACAGTTTATGACAAAGAAGCAACATGAAAAACTGAAGTTCTGTACTGAAAGTGACATGAATAATGGTGTACGTAATTTAAAAGATTTGCATTTTTACGTATGATTACAATAGGAAGTACCCGTTTATAGATCTCATAATGTTATAACCTGTAGTGACATGAAAAACATAAGTTATGATGAATACAATATTGCTGAGACAGTAACACTGGAAGAATATTTTGCAAGACAACTGTATTTACATGGAAAACCCAATTCCTATAATTTATGTGTCTTGCAATATGTCTTCATAACTTAAATTGATTATGTTTTTTCAGCAATCCCAGACTGTTCTAGCAAAACCCAAGAAAACAGAAAAGAAAGTTCTTCCACCAGTTGAAGTTGATGGTCGAAGTGAATTGCTCAAAGCCATCAGAGAAGGTTGGTAAACAAATGATACAAATGTTAATGATATAAATGAGATGGAGCCAAGTGAGGACTTTTCCTTAAAGGCTGAGCCATCTGTTCCTGGAGCTGCCTTATTTTGACAGGAAGACACATGCAGGTACAAAATATACTGTAACAACCTATACCATTCTGCTTCAGTATCCTTTTCTATGGGGCTCCCTATCCTTCATGAAACAGGCCACTTCCATCGGGCAGGACCACAAGGTAATATATGTGAGGATGTTGTGTATGTGTCTTTGTGGGGTAAGTACAGGACAGTTGAAGTGTATATGTTAATGTCATCAGTTTGGAAGGTACATTATGGGCATGAGGGGTCTTTTGATATGTTGAATTGGTGTTTGTAGTGCTGGAATACTAGGTTGGAAAATTATGTGGAAGTAGTCGGTAGTAGCCTGTGGAAGCACTGCACTAGAGTTGCCCTCCACCAATGGCTTGTTAAGGATGAGGCACTGAAAGGCTAAGAAGGTGCACTGGAGTTAACCAGTTATGGAGGCTTTTGCTGAGGCCACCCCTTAATGTGTTTCTGAAGGAGTGGGCACAAGAGGTACAGAAATGGACAGATATACTACCATTGCTGCTTCATCAGCAAACAGTTGGCTTACTTCCCAGGGTGAAACATTAGGTAGAAGTTTTACGTAGGAACATTAGGCAGAAGTATTATGTGGGGGTAGTCTGTAGGAACATTCGGTAGGAGCCTTTGCAAACACTGCACTAGATTTGCCCTTTGCCAGTGACCTGTTGAGGATGAGGCACTAAAGGCCGAGAAGCGGCACTGGAGTACCCTAGTTATGGAACTCGATTGCCTTGGCCACCCCCTTGAGGGAGTTCCAGGTGGGAACAGGCATCAGAGATAGATAGATAGGGATGAGTGATGTTCAGATTGTGTATGGAAAAGTGAAACTTATGTTTTTCTGGAGAGATGGCTTGTTTGTATGAGTATTAGACTAATATATGAAATTGATTGCTTAGTGCTTGTTGGGTTATTTCAGTGTGGATTTATTTTGTTTGCGTTATATTTATTGGGAGATTAGGGTGATCAGTGCGTAGATATATCTCAAGTTTGAGGCAGGGGGTAAGCTGTTTATTTCTACTTGGGGTTTTGTGGTTGATTATGGATTAGTTTGGATCTGGGGGGGGGGCAGTCTTATGCTGTTGAATAGAATGAAGTGCTGAGCATGTTAAGGTGGGATTTTATTAGGAGGATCGTTGTTTCATTGTTTAGATGAGTAATTGTGGATGCAAGGCAGTCATTGAGTGTTCTGAGTTTTGTATTTCCTTTGTTTACAGCTTTTTTAGATTTGCTCTTAAGAGGGTTGATAACTAGATAGGTGAGGTGTAGTTAAGAGTGGAGTTGATGAGTTGTTTTGAAGATGCACAGGGAGTCTTTCTCCGGTACAAATCTGATGCCAGTTAGACTACTGAGGGCATTTAGTTTGTGTTAGTTTTGCTTTGATATTTTTAAAGAAGGGGATAATTGTCATGTGTGTCATTTGGGATGCCTAGAATGGTTCAAATTTTTTTCAACGGAAGTGAATGTCTGTTTAAGGTGACTGAAAAGTGTGGTCTGGATTTGTGTCTGTTTGAGGTTAAAAAGGTGACTGAAGAGTTCTTTGTAGTAGCATGCATGTTTTAGGTTAAAAAGGTGACTGAAGAATTCTTTGTAGTAGCATGCATTCTTTTCTAGATGAGCCACTGTCCCAGTTTTGAAATGTATTGTATCGTTGTGGTGTCAAGAGGCTGTGGTCTTTTGGTAAGATATTTAATAATATGCATTATTGCAGGTATCCAGCTGCGTCCTATGTTGGATGATGTTAAGACGAAGCCAAAGGAAGATCCAGACAGCATTGATGTTGCATCCATCCTGCAGAGAAGATTTGCCTTTGAAGTCAGTGATAGTGAATCTTCTTCTGATAGTGAGTCAGATAGTGATGAGTGGGATGACACTAGTGCATAGAACTGAAAATTTTATTGGCTTCTGTATGTGAGCTTTTAGTTTAAATAGCAGTGCTGAGATAAACGAAGTATTCAGAGCATTCTTTGTGCTGTTACTCAAAAATTATTAACAATGCAACTCTTGACGTATGTATTGAGTTAGAAGACTAATTGGTCAGTACAGGTCATGGTTACATGCAGTTTGTATCCTTCAGTTATCACATGCTCTGTTAGCCAAGTGTGGCACTTGTTTTATTCTACGTGTATTGGTTTGTCTCATGTTGGAAAACAAAAAGACAATAGACTGAGTGAATGACCTCAATAGGCCAGATTTCTATTTTGTGTTAGTCGGATAGGATGAAAAATATTATTTGTGGCTGAAAGTTTATATGGAAGAGGGAACTGTTTGTGGCATACTTTGTATGGCATATTCTTGGTGAAATGAAAAGAGCGTATATGAAAATAGTCAATGAATGATTGACGTATTATTGATTCAAACTTTGTTGTAGAGATGTAGCCATTAATGGTATGGTTTGCAAAATCAGCAATCTCTACAGAAAGTTGCACTGGAAAAATATCAGGAATAATGCAGTGTTCTTGCAAGTGATTATAGTTTCATTTTACACAAATTTGTAAATTAGTTCCTTTCATATATATGCTTTGTTTATGTGATAACCTGTTACCCATTTGTCAGTACTGACATGCTTATATGTTATGTATAAATTTTTGGGTTATTATAAGTTTTATTTCCAAAGATGAAGTCCTGTTTATTATTATTGTACATATAGATTTTCTTCTCTTTCTACTGGTGACTGTTCCTCCCATATTTTACTGTAACATTTGGCCAACTACATTAACTCAGTATGTGATATAGAGTAAAACCTCTTAAATTTGGAGAAGCAGTTTTACAGAATTTGGGAAATCTTAGTCAGACTTGAGGCTTTTTTTCTTTTTTTTTACGAGGTAGAAATGTTAAATGATTCTTATGGCTTTCCTAATTTTAACTTATTACTTTGCTTCCTTGCAACACAAAGGCACCAACATCAAGTTTTGAGTCTAGATTTAAAATGAACTGAGGTGAGTGTATAGGTTTTTCTTGATATGACATATTAGACATAAAATTAGATAGTTCTTGATTAAATACATGTTCAATGGGTGTGCTATTATGGTAAATGAAAGGAAGGAAGTTGGACATCTCCCAGTCAGTTCCTTGTTTAGCACTGTAGTCTTTTAGATATACTTCCCTCAACATTCTACCCTCTAGGAAGTGTTTTAACGTCAGTACAATGAGTCGTAGACACACTTTTTTCAATTTATGCAACAACTTTTTCCAAGTTTTAGGCTTTTCAATTGATGTAGTTAACAGGTATGACAGAATACTAGTTTCTAGAGAGGAGTGTTTGTGCCAATCACTTTAGAATTGATTTTCTAATATCTATCACTTTAGAATTGATTTGCTAATATCTATCGGATGTCACAGTTGTCAGACTATGGTAATTGCATAATACTCTTGTTATGCATTATTTATTTATAAAGGCTCATGAAGCTCATTACTGTTTTGGAATACGTTGTGGAGATGTTCTTCAGGGGATATATATCGTAATATCATTGATACCATATTGTGTGATATTTAAAAGACAAGAAATAGGAGCACAGTTGTCAGCAAGAAAAATTTGATTTGTATATTTATTACAGTGATCATAAAAGGAAAACAAAGCATAACTTTCATGTTTGTTTACCCTCATACTTGAAAGTGAGGGAATACTCAGGAGCATTCCTTTCATGTTTCTGTGCATCCTCTTAGCAGTCTGGCTAACTTTTGTCTTTGAGACTATTAAAGGGATTAAACCAAATATAATAGCAGTATCCATCACATGTTGAGGATTTATTGTCCCAAATGCAGGGAAGATTGCTTCTATTTTTGATGGCTGGAGGAGTCTGCATATTGTTCATATTAACTTGCTAATTACTGCAAAAAAATGACAATGCAGCTCAAACTCACAGATTGATAGATGGGTAACATAGCTAAGTTGTGGAACTTAATTATATGAGATTAATGCTCACTCAATTCACAGAATTACTCTTTTCAAATTTCCAAGTGGGTATTGCTTAGTTGTTGCTGTTAATGTATATGTTGAACACATATGTTCCTATTTTTAAAGTCATGATTGACACCTTAATGACAAAGCAGCTGGATCTCTTTACTTTAGCTAACTGTTATTGTGTTATTTGTATTTTTTAGGGCATAACAGTTTGTTAGATTGAAAAACATTGATTAATGTTGATGATTAATGTTAAGATGATTAATCATGTTTAAGATATTTGAAGAAGAGAATAGTTAACATCATATTTTTGCGAGTATGGTGCCCAACTGATTTTAGTAGTAATTATCTTAAATAGTTGTGAATAGTAATTATGTAATGGCCTCCCTTGCTTTAGATAACTTTGGTGTAAACAAATTCATCGATATTTTTTTGCCACCAAAAATATGATGTGCCTGGGTTTCATACTTCGAATGGGTGAGCATGAATATCATGTGCCCCGTATTTTTTATATTGTGGTTATCACCATGATTAATAAATTGAAGCATGGCCTGCCAGTTCACACATAGTGCTCATATTGGGAGGTCATTCTCAACTGTATGGTTGGTCAGAAGTAATGCTAGCAAAATGAAAGGCTTTGTGAATCAGTCAAGCACTCTTGCAGCCAAAATTACATCAAAAGAGGAATCCATTGATAGGAAAAGCTGAAAAAAACGTTGACTGTGTGAGTGGAAGATTTAGATCAAAAGTTGGCAGCATTGAAGTCTAGTAGATTATGCTATAGCTTGGTGCTTTATTACACATAATTGAATCTGAAATACTCCAGTCAGATGGATAAAAATCTCCCACAGAAGCACAAAAATGAACCAGGTTATACCAGAAATTAATAGCTTCAAAAATGTTATTGCTTAGTCACTGATGTTTGAGCATGCTTGGAATGTTTATGTAACATGTCTCCATTTTTCAAGTCTTGACATCTCAGCAAAAAATTAGATACAGATAACTGTGCTTTGATTGTTGTTATGTACTTTCTGATGTTTAATAGATAGCAGCACTTAAATACAGAGAATAATTATAAAAAGTATGATAGTCATAAAGATCATTGAAGGAGTACAGAAAAACATTCACCCACTGTTATAGCTGCAAGATTAAGCAAGCATCTGATCGATCATGTTGTAGCTAAACATATAGTGGAGATAGGAGGGGATGGTTGTGATTTTGACACTGTTCATCAATGCTTTGCGGCAACAGGCCCCTTACAGCTTCCTCCTCCAAGTGGAGAAGATGACATTTTCCTTCTTGTGAAGGTCATGTGCTAGACATAATGTATTGCATTATTGGACCCATCAGAAGGCCGCACTCCCTTTTGTTCGCTCTTTTGAGCTGCATTGGAAATGAAATTGGAAAGCCTGGTTTGGGTATGAATGTTGTAAATGCCCATATAGGGATATTACATGAAGAGGTTTCTGATGCCCACTTTAGCATTGCTATGTTTATGTCAGATGATGAAAAGTACAAAATATGCACTCGAAGTTTGAGTAAACCAGAAGAGGAAAAAAATCAATCAAACATCAAGGTTGAGTTTGGACCAAATCCCAGATTCACAAAGATTTTTTTTACTTGGATGTCATGAAGAGCTTTATCAGTAAATTGATTGTTGAATAAATAATCACACACCCAAACAAATTTCCTGTTATCTTGTGAAGAGGAAAGTTAGATTTGAGAGAGTGAATGTGTGACTCTAAACTTGAAGCTTCATTTACTGTATTGAAGATACTGATCTCTTATCTTGTGGTATATAAGGATTTGTGCACAACTTGGAATCTGCTGCATCCACTTGGCACATTTCCAGTAAATGGAAGATCAAACCAAGGTAAATGATTGCAAAGTATGATGATTTCTCTTTTGTATTCACTATTGCAATTCATTTACAAAATAATAGTTTCTAATAATATTAGAAACTGTGTATTGTTCATATACTCAGATGCATATCAAATATGTATTCTTTTACTGGTAGTGCTGTACTACCTTATGGAAAGCAGTTGAATGATTAGAATCTGTTATTTTAACATTGGTTTTTATAGGGCTCCTACAGCTCCAAGGCTGTGCTACAATCAGTAGCAGGGAAACAATGGAATATTTTGGAGTGATATATGCTGTGATGAAATTGTTCTCTTTGTTCATTGATGATGATACAGTCTTGCTGAAGGTGACTCCACTCTTAGTGTGACCCCCTGTAGGCAGAACCTAATGACACCTAGCTGGTAAGATTTATGGAAGTGTTGATTGAATGGTGTATGTGAGGGAGGCATCAAAGGACAGGGATAAGTGGAGACAATCTATTTGCCTTGGCCATCCCCTTGATGGGAGTTCCTGAATGTAATGGGCAACAGAGATACAGCTAGATAGACAGGGAGATAGTGGTGATTAAGAGGATGGGGCATGCATAGACTTGGGCGAAGAGATAGAGGGTATGTGGACAGGGTGTTTCCTCAGACGAATTTGAAAAGTATTTGGATAAAGAGTTTAAACTGCATATGGCTTATATGGACTTGGAAAAAGCAAATGGATAGGGTTGGCAGATATTCTTGGTGGAAGGTGCTACAAAGTTGAGGGGTAAATGGAAGTTGCTAAAAGACAGCGAGGAATTATTACCAGGAGAGTATGGCATGCGTATGAGTAGGAAGGGAGGAGGATGAGTGTTTTGTGTTGAAGGTGTGTCTTCATTAAGGATTTGCAGTGTTACCATGGCAGTTTAATCAGTTTGTAGGCAGGGTCGTGAGGGAGGTAACTTCAGATCTACAGTTGCCTAGGGTGGGATGGGCGGCTTGGTTCTTGGATCAGTTGGTGCTTGCAAATACTACAGCTTGTGGCAAATTCTAGAGAGAAACTGTAGAAGTTGGTGTCATAGTTCGGGAGTGTGAGACAGGAGAAAGCTGATTGTAAATGTTAATAAAAGTAAGGTGATGAGGTGCAACGTAAGGATAAGAAAGGAAGGTATGAGTGTAAATATAAGTGAGGAGGACTTAGAGGATGTGGAGTGTTGTAGGTATATAGGAGTAGCATGGTAGTGGTTTCAACTATGGGGGATAAATTGAGTCATAAGTTATAAGAGGAGGCTCAGGTCCAGGGTGCATTGAGGAACATATGGATGTCACTGTAAAGGCAAAATTGGGTATACCAGTGTAGTATAGTAGGTATAGAAGTTATCAGAACGACAAAATCTCTCAAAATTGTTAAAGCAAGCCAGGACTTCAGTATCAAAAAGATAAAATCCACAAAAGTGCTAAGATAAACCTGGAAATGCAAAAAGAATTCTTGTAAATATGTAAGTTTTAATTCAAAGGTGAAAAAGGGCAAGCTTCTCATTACTAAAGCAACATGGATTGAAAAATGGTAACCACCATTTTAGCAGGTCCAGGCATTACTTACACAGAGTTAACACATTAGAAAATGATGAGCAAAAAGCTTGTTAGACCTGTGTAGTGAAAATGATATCTGCTAAAGTGAACCAGGAATTCTATTGAATAGATATTACCATAACTAAAAGTCATGTTTTAAGATAAAGTTACAAACTTTTATTGAAATTTAATCTCTGAAATGGTGACCACTATCATAACAATGTCAGAAGCTCATGCCAACCTGTAGTGCTTTACACTTCTCCTCCAACATCTACTCCTATTGAAAACAGCAGCCTGTATTAATGATTATACATCATAAAGATACTTTCACAGTAATTTTATTTTCCTTGTTCATAATTTTTTTCATTGGGAATACTGAGTTTGTGGGAGGGGCTCAGGAATGTAAACCCCCTATTACTATGGAGACCTTCCTTTGCTTTAAACAATTTCTTAAATGACCCTTTCTAGAAATGCATTCCGATTTTGTAGTGAGGGAAGTCAGTATTTATTTTTTATGATTGATGGAAAAGTTATTAAGATTTTCCTCACATTTATAGTGGATTTTAAATGCCCAGTCAGCTTTGGTGGAGTTAGAATTGAAGTTATGTTCATCTATATATCAGTCTGTCTGATGGTCATCATTGTCACCTGTCCTGTTTGTATGTGGTACATCAATTAGTATAGTCTTCTTTTAAGGGTTATATTCACAGCACCCATGCTCAAGTCTCATTGTGAACATGATTTTTTGTTTCTTTTGGGAAGGAAGTTCCCTAACTGTAGGGCAAACCATTTAGTCACCTTTCACTAGTAAGGACGTGGAAAATATACACTTTTAACTCTTTCAGCCCTGTGGTTGTTAGTGTGCTCTTGTGTAACAGGGTGCTGTGAGCACCAGTCTACAAATTTCATTAACCCATTTCCCCTCAAATTAAATCCTGCATGCTTTGTAGGCTTTGTTAGTTGCCTATTAATGGCAACCCAAACAGAGGATGAGTCATTGGAGCTGCCTGGTGGCTTCAATAACCTGCTAGTGACTATGGTTGCTGGATGTGTGCCTTTTTAAGGAACTTTACACCCACTACCACCTGTAGTGCCCACTTTTGTGTCCCAGCTGTGCCTGTTTCCTGTTCTTAAGATTTGCCACTCAGGTAAGTAATGTGTTTTTCCTAAGCTTGGAATTCTTAACTCTGAATTCATAGGAAAAAAAGGTTTTGATAGGATTTTATATGCCAAATCATATATATTTTCTTTTTTTTCATACATATTTGCCTTTTCCCGCGTTAGCGAGGTAGCGTTAAGAACAGAGGACTGAGCCTTAGAGGGAA
>JAYMFT010026686.1:0-16182 GCA_038088735.1 Panulirus argus
CACTGACCGGATTTGGTGAGCAGGTTCCATGTAAACACGCTCTCGGCTCAACAGACGTGAGCACAATGCTTCGATACTATACCTCGACACTGATGCAAAACGTTCGCCAAAACCATATTTGCCCACGTATCGTGTATAAGAGCCTTAAGAGGTGACTCCCGGTGGCTGACTGATCTAAGATGTGGCGAGTGAACTTAAAAAGCTGTACGTTACGTCTAATGTACATGAAAAATATTTGATAATTGTTTAAAAAAAAACTGTGACAAAAATAATCACAACTAAAAAGTGGACCATTAATTCAAGTATCAGAAACGTGCACCTATCCCCAAGGCTGCCTCCAACAACATTACCGTCGCAACGTCAACACTCCCCACCAACCCTTCCAGTAATCACTCCCCACCACTTCACCATCGACAACGTTTCCTCACCAATGACAACACTCCAAAACATTCTCAACCAACGTCAACACAACCTCAACGACAGCTTTCCACACCACTCCCCCACCACCGTCAAAAATCCATAACACGCTTTCCACCAAGGTCTATCTATACTACTCGACCAACAAATGCGCTCCCGTCTGTTCCATCTACATCAAGCACTTCCCAGCATTCCCTCCTACAACTTAAGCACTCCTTCAATCTACGTTAGCACTCACCACCACTCCCTGGACAACAACAGCGCTCCCTACCACTCCCTCGACAAACGACAGCCATCCCCACCGTCAGCATTTCCCAATATTCTTTCCAACAACGTCAGCATTTCCTTAACCAACGTCAGCACTCGCCACCACTCCCTAACCAACGTCAGCACTTGCCAGCATTCTAACCAACGTCAGCACTCGCCACCACTCTCTAACCAACGTCAGCACTCGCCACCACTCCCTAACCAAAGTCAGCACTCGTTACTATCCCCTAACTAACGTCAGCATTCGCCACCACTCCGCCACCAACGTCATCACATCCTCCAATAAAGTTAGCATTCCCCACCATTCACTAAAACAATGTCGACACTATTCGTCATACCCTCCAACGTCAGCATTCTCCACATCATCTAGCAACAACACTCCCCTCCACACTCTCCAACAACGTCAGCAATGTTACCACTCCATCCACCGATGCAATCACTCCCTACCACTCCCTTCACTATCATGTCAACTCTCCCTAGCCCTCCCTCCACGAATGTCCCCACACTAAACCAGCTTCAACACTCTCCTCCATCACCTCCTACACCCGCGTCAGCACCCCACCCCCTACACTACCTCCACCAATGTCAGCCCAACCCCCAGCACCAAAGCAACATCCACAGTCAGGAGTACCCTCCCATCCCACCCCTCCTACTGGACGAAAACTCACATGGTTCCCACGGGTCCCCAAACCCGAGACATATACAGTGAACCATGATACCAAATCCCCAGGAGAGTAGGGAGATACAAGGACATGTACTTCCCTGTCTTCTAAAAAGGTCAGGGAGAATATATCAATTTCAAAGAAAATAATAATAGCAACCTACAATATTTAACTTCATGGCGTTTCAAAAAAAAAAGAAAAAATCTTGTACGTTATTGCTTACTATTATCGTCAAATAGAGTTAAACTCATCTAATTCTGATATCCAAATGTATCCCAAACTTTCCATAGCGATTTGCGGAACATATCTTAACCTACCTATCCGAGCCTGGCTAATTTCCTTTCTCTAATAAACACTACACACACTCCTAGTATGTATATAAAAGCAAAACCACCCCACAACCACCAATGCACCTATATCATCATACATCTGTACACTGTAAAAGTATCGTATGTTTCTCCAGTGCAACTTCTCTGCCTTTCAACTTTCTGTTTTTTCCCAAAGACGTGCGCACTCGACAAGGGTAACCGACGTCTAAGGGCGCGTCCACATGTGCCTTAGACCATATGTTGGCAACAAGGTAACAACACATTCACGAACTGGCTGTTAGCTTATTAACAACAGTAGTGTCCTGGACAGGTTGGTAACTCTGGCTGCTAGCACGTTGCTACCAAGTGTGTACGAGGCTTGTAACATGCTGGCAAACGGGTAGCCGATTGATCAGACACAGGCGACACAGTAGTGAACAGAGAAGCGACAATGGAATGAACGCGGGAGCAAACGCTACTCCTCATAGACATATAACGTTCATGTCCCGTATTATGGGATGCCAAAAATGGTGATTATAAAAAGAAGATAGAGAAGGCAGACGCTTGGAGGACAATTGCAGCTGTACTGGGGATAGAGCGAGGTCTAGAAAATGTAGGAACGGAAATCATGTGATGGAGTCGAGTACGTGAACAAGAGGTCGTGGTTTGCATTTGACAGCTTGTCCTTCTTTGTTGGGCTGCACTCAAAGCGATATCATCGCATGTAATATCACGTATGATACCCTCCTTTTCTGCACGGTTTCTCCGTCGCAGTGACGGACGCATCCAGGATCTCCGACGACGCTGTCCTGCGTCCACTGTCACACAGTATTAATACCACCGCTGCGGCTGCCTGCAAGGCGTCCTCAACTGGGCGACATCATCATGCTGGACAGTCACCTGCCTCGTGTGGATACACTTCGCTTCACCTCTGCCTGTTACCAGCATGTTGTGTGCGTCATCCTAACAACCTAGCGGACAATCGTCCGAACTTTGCTGTCACCATACGTTCGAACATGTAGCCAACGGTGTGAACAGCCAATGTCTGAGGGCACGTGTGGACGCGCCCTAAGACGAAAAGCTTTTGAACCATCCAAGTCCCGTAAATCGCAACGATGGATAACTTCCAAAATTCGCCCTGATTTTCCATTTCTTTCTTTTTTTTTTTTACTGAAGCTACGCAAGGCGTATAAACATAACCTAATATAACCTAATATGGAAAAAGTTCATTTTGACTGAATATACATCACAGCTGTGATGCCGAGGTAGAAAGCAGGTGTGCTATTGTGAATACTAACCACAGGCAGACTGAGGTGGATATGTTCTGACACATGTGCAGCCTACACCTGCACACACAAGTAATGTTCATCTGTATGAGAGCGAGTGAGAAACAGAGAGAGAGAGAGGGGGGGGGGGGTTCGCTCCAGGCAGGGCTGGCCCACACGGCTCCCCGCTTACCCTTCTTAAATTCACAATGCTGTCGCCCTCCTCTGCATCCCTCCTGCCTATCATGAGCGTTTGTTAGTGGACCTGGTATATCTCTTTTTCAAGCACCCAGCCAAACAGAATAAGCTAATCAAAATCCTGTAGCATGTCTGTATTATATCCCTCAAGGAGAGAGAGAGAGAGAGAGAGAGACTTCTATCACCAAGATGACGAGTTCATTTAGATAGACAGGCAAAGTTATTCTACTGACTTACGTAAAGGCACAAGACGCATCCTAGGAACGGGGATAACCGTTACCACACAGCCACCTTCGTTAGTAGTAATCTTGGGGGGAAGCGGGGTGGGGGTAACCCGGGTATAGGTGCTGGCAGGCGTATGGTTGGGAGTGGGCGCTGGCAGGCTAGGTAGGGGGGGGGGAAGAGGGTGCTGGCAGGCAGGGTAGGGAGGAGGGGGGGGGAGAAGGTGCTGGCAGGCGGCGAAGAATATGCGCTGGCTGGCGGACAGGGGTTGGGGGTGATCCTAGTGCTTGCCGGCAAAAAGGGAGAGAGAACTGGGGGTGACCCGTGAGGTGTTGACGCAACAGGGGATACAGTGGTGGTGGGAAGGGGAGAGTGGGCGTAACCCGGGTATAACTGGCAGGCCGGAACTGGCGGCGTCGGGAGGAGAGGAGGGGGGAGGACGTTGAAATCGCGGGGGGGGGGGGGGTACGGGAAGGTAGGATACACGGTAGTCTGCAGATATTTAAGGAAGGCTTATGATGGCAATGGCGCGTAGAACCATCATTAGCCGACCTTCTGACAAACTATACTCGCCGAAACTTGGCTAGTATCCAGTCATGATACAAACACTCAGGAACTCAAGAGAACACGGCTCCCACGTGTGAGCAGTGATGTTGATACACGTCTAATCTATCAAACATGATAAAGCGAGGCTATCTCCAGCACCTAATCTATAACACGTACCCCTTTGCCCTGCGATGCAACAAAAAAAGATAGATAACACCGAACCATCCATCCACCTCGGTAAAACCTACACCTCACATCTACACAGTCACTCTCCATCTTCAACCTCTCGTCTGTACCTCCGTTTGAGGTACTTTCCCCCTACTGACGACCCACTGAAATAAAAAGTTGCCAGACGGGTCCACGCGGACATGTCCAAAGTTATGTGCGTGGAAGAGCCTAGTCGGGTGTAACGGACTATGATGCGAACATAGACGAACAACACTATAGTACTACACGGACGAGGAAATACTCAAGAATAGCCTAATAATATAACGACGAAGCTTTTCGACAATACGTCGTTCAGTGGCGTGCCAAAAGAAGAGCGGCCGTTCAACATAGTTGCCAACTCGTTCATTATCCGAAAGCGTTTTCTTCTCCATTACACTCTACAAAAGTGCACAGACATTATAGTATTATAACGAATTATATTGCACAACTCTTTCGTGATGCTACTTCAACGTACAGTCTCCAATAAGTGAAGAAGAACACGGAGGCAAGTCTTGAGTCTGGCGTTCGAATCCTGACTTGAATGACGACACCCAACCATAACAACGTGGGAGCGGGAGCACGGGTAAACCTCGCCGACCCGTATGACTATACCTGGGGGCCCAGGGTCTGTGTGATGGCGTCAACCGGCCAGCTACGAACCCTTAGAAAAAGAATCGTCCAACGTCGTGGGAGTCCTAGCCACGCAACGCACGTAACTGTGTCAACTCTGCGTCTAAGGCTCGTGTGAGGTCCGCCAGGGTGACAGTTTGGATGGCTACGGAAAACACTGAGGTTTATATGGGTGACTGTGTGGGGGCTGTGACTATTCGTGGGTGCAGGTGGGTGACCTGTATGTCTACATTCAGCGCCAGCGTACACTGAGTAATGAAAGATGCCGGTCTATAACAGCAGTGGAGTAAGACGTGCCTGGGATGCAGATGAGGAAAGGAGAGAGATGCGAGAGGCAGAATGAGAGATGCGATGGGGTAGACTGAGAGACGAGAGGGGTAGAGTGAGAGGTGTGAGGAGAAGAGTGACAGATGAGAAGGGGAGAGTGTGACAAGCGAAGGGTAAAGTTAGAAATGAGAGGGGAAGAGTTAGAAATGAGAGGGGAAGAGTGAGAGATGCGATGAGTAGAGCCAGTGATGAGGGTTAGAGTGACAGATGAGATGGGGTAGAGTTAGAGATACGAAGGGTAGAGTGAGAGACACGACGAGTAGAGTGACAGATGAGTGGTAGAGCGACAGATAAGTGGGGCGGAGTGAGAAATGCGAGAGGTTGAGAGAGATGCGAGGGACAAAGTGAGACATACAAGAATTACCTTGCTTGTGTTGATTGAGTGGGACCATATGAAGGTAGGGTGAGGTCAGACGGTGTGGGGTCAGGTCAGTCAGGTGACTCAGATCAGCTTAGCGGTAGTGTCAGGTCAACTGTAGAAGTTTCCGTAGAATGGTTCCAGGTAACAATGAAAAGGGGGACAAGAACTGAATATTCCATACAGGCAATACAGGACTAACAATAATGGCCCGAAATGGCTAAATTATAGAATAAAACACCTCATAGGGCAGAAGAAGCGTTTTTTCACCAAGGTAAAACGGGGGGAAACGCAGTTTACTGATCAGCTAACGCAAATTAAGAGAATGGTAAAATCAGAGATTACGAGGGCTGAGAAAATACGAAATGGAGACAGCTAACGAAGCAAAAACCAATGCTAAGGGATTTTTTCAAATGTACAGAAAGAGGGTTAGGGAGAAAATTGAACCCATCAAATCGCATTCTGATAGATTAGTTGATAGTGAGATTAAAACGTGCGAAGTTTTAAATAATTATTTCACATCAGTATTTACGCAGGAGGAGAATACAAACATTCCGGTTCCACAGCAAATTTACAGGGGGCGGGGGACGAAAGCGGGAAGCTATGCGATATAGAAATAAATATATCAGATATATAGAAACAAATAAAATGATTAAAAATAAGCAAGAGTCCTGGGCGAGATTGTATTTATGCGGGGGTGTTGAAGAGTGTAAGGAGGAAGTAAGCGTTCCGCTTTTAGATATGTTTAAACAGTCTCTGGAATCAGCCGTAGTCCCTAAGCAATGGAGGACGGCAAATGTCGTTCCCATTTTTAAGGAAGGGGTTAGGTCCATCGCCTCTAATCATCGTCCTATCAGCTTAACATATATTGTGGGAAAATTTCTTGAATCAATTATAGAGGACAAGATACGGAAATACTTGGATAAACACGATCTCATTATGGATTCACAACATGATTTTAAAAAAGGGAAGTCATGTCTCAGTAACCTCTCCTTCTTCAACAAAGTATTTAAAACTATTGATCATGTTAAGGGTTATGATACTGTATACATAGACTTAGGTAAGGCTTTTGACAGAGTGTCTCATGATCGTCTGCTCAGAAAAATAGCGGCACAGGGCATCGAGGGTTGTGTATCTAATTGAATTAGCGCGTGGCTCACTGACAGAGAACAGAGGGTATGCATCGACGGAGTTAATCGGACTGGGGCAATGTAACCAGTGGTGTTCCACAGGGGTCAGTCTTGGGACCGCTCTTGTTCGTTATATACATTAATGATTTGGAAATTGGAGTAACCAGCGACTTAAGTAAATTTGCCGATGATACAAAAATAGGGACCGTAATAAACTCGGATGAAGATTCAGTGAAATTGCAGAGGGACTTAGATTATCAGAATGGGCGGGTACATGGAATATGGAATTCAATATAAGAACACTAATTACAAACTTGACAATATTACTATTGGTAAAACTGAATGCGAAAGAGATTTGGGAGTATGAGCAAAGATCTTAAGCCGCGGCAACAGTGTATTACAGTGCGTTATAAGGCTAATAGGATGTTAGGGTTCATTAATAGGACTGTTAGCAATAAAACGCCTAGAGTATTATTGCAACTTTATCTTGCGTTGGTGAGACCACATTTGGATTATGCGGTACAGTTTTGGGCTCCATACTATGCAGTTGATATAGACTGTTTAGAGAGAGTACAAAGGCGAATGACAAAAATGATCCCTGGAATTAGAAATCTCACTTATGAAGAAAGGTTAAAAAGGCTGAATTTTCACTCACTTAAGAGGAGGAGGGCTAGAGGGGATATGATTGAAGTTTTTAATTGTGCTAAGGACATTAATAAAGGTAACATGAATAAAGTTCTTTGAACGGCGCCATCGGATAGGACAAGAAATAATGGATTTAAATTAGATGAAAATAGATTCAGGCCAGATGTGGGTAGATTTTCGTTCGGTAATAGGGTAGTAGTTTTATGGACTAAGCTGCCAGGAACATTAGAGTAAACTAGGTCTTTAGGTAGCTTTAAACGAAGGTTGGATATGTTTATGGGTTCAGTCGGTGGTTGTAGGGTGGACAGACTCAGGACCTGCCTAGCATTGGCCAATAGGCCTCTTGCAGTGTCCTCACTTTTTATGTTCTTATGTTTAATCTATTAATGGATAGGGTGGTGTGAGGGGTCACATTTGTTGATGGGGAGGGGGGAGGGATGGAGGTGAGTCAGTCCCTGTTTCCTGATGTCACGTCGTTAGTGGTAGTTTCGAGTGAGAAACTATAGAAAGAGGTTTCTTAGTTTGAGAGAGTGTGCGAAGTAAGAAATTTGAGAGTACGTATCATTTAGAGCAGGGGTCAGCAACCTTTTGCCTCTGCGGGCCGGATCGCGTATTAATGAGTGGACGGTGGGCCAGATAGATGCCAAGGAAAAGCTTAAAATATGAGAATTATCCATTTGAATACATCTAGTTATACTTTGCCTCAAATCAATGAATAACGCATGCTAGAAAATCAATCATTTGGGCTTAACCAAGGTTGCCAATTAGTAATCAAAGAACTCAATTTAGTAGCAATTCATTTCAATCAAGGCATCTTCTGAATATATGAAAAAGACACAAAGAAACTTTAAAACATAAAAGTATGAAAATGATGCACTGAATGGTTGTAAGCTAAGTAGAATAGAAAAGAAAATCAGCTAATTCTAAGGCAAAAAGTCGATGAGTTAATGTGAAACTTGGTATTATTTGTTGCTTGGAAGCTTCTCAATACTGGGTGCCAGACTTGCTGATGCCATGGGCGAGACATTATCCAGGTGGGCATAAGTCAATCTTGTTCTCGAACGGTTCTTGGTGTGTTCCATTTTCGAAATAATTGCTCACACAGATAGATGCTGCCAAAAAATAATGCCATCTTTTTCGCATGGTCCACTAAGTTAGGATACTTCCTACTTGGATGAATGTATTTGCTATAGAAGTCATGCACTGACACATCTTCATAATGAGATTTTGATCTCAGTATATCGTCACACTGCAACTCACTCAATTCCATTTGAAGAATTTCTGATCCGGTATCACTCCACATCAAATGGAGTAGCAAACAGCTCGGACTCATTTGCATGCAAGCGAAAATCAGCAAAACGAGATGAAAACTCTTTTCTCAATTCTTGGACAATATTCACAAATTTGCCTGGTTCTTGTGCTTTACTTTCTTGAAAAGTGGGAAAATGTGCACAATTTCCTTTTTGAAGCTGGTATTCCTACAATTGCATTTTTCTCTCAAAGGCCACAATATGACCATACATCTCATGTATCAGCTGAATTTTTCTTGGAGTGTAAATTCAAGCTATTTAAATGAGATGTAATGCGCACAAGAAATGCCAGGGTTCCTAACCAATCAGGATTACGATAAAGTGAAACCTCCTTAATTTTGCTCACACGGAATACTGCTACCTCTTCATGCATTGAAAATACTCTTTCCAGCATTGACCCTCGGCTAAGCCAGCATACATTGCAGAAATAAGCCAGGTCCCCATATTCTGCCTCCCGTATCCAACAAAACAGCTGAAAATGGCGATGATGCAAGCAACGAGATATAATCAGATTCACTACCTTAATAACTATGTCCATAACATCCTTCAGTCTCAAAGACATGGCATGTATGATGCCTCTTGATGGATAATGCAGTGAATCTTAACCAGTTTCTGCGCAATTCCAAAGTTTCTGTTTGTCCTTGCAGCAAATCGATGATGCCTTTTTCTTTCTCCACCATTGCTGGTGCCTCATCATTTGTGATGCCAGTTAACTTGAACACATCAAGTTTCACTTCTGGCATCATTGTCAACAAAGTTTCGAAACTGTCTGCTCCAGCAACCGTGTCCTTCATGGGAATTAATTGAATAAGCTTTTCAAACATTTTGAAAAGTTGAGGTCACTCCTCGAGGTCACTCCTCGCACAAACACTGCAAGCTGAGCGGTGTCTCTCAAGTCTGTGCTCTCATCAGGCGCAATTGAAACTGCAATTCGGTGCGGAAATCCCTTAAACAACTTTTAACATCTGCTGACATTTCTCTTCAACTCACCGTGTGATCGTTCTTCCAGACAGGCTGATAGATGCAACTAAAGATTTCTTCTCAGGACAAACAATATCCACCACTGCCAGTAAACATTCTTTGACAAACTCTCCATCTATAAAAGGCTTCATCTTTTCTGCAATACGTTTTGCGACTTCGTAGCTGGCACGAATATTTCCCTCTTTTTCAATGCTTTCTTTTTTCTTTTTTTGCTAAAAATGGCGTTTGTTTTTCAAAACTAGCCTTCAGTGGCTCAACTTCATCTTTTCCTTGCTTGCCCAGTAAACTTGTTAAAAATGGCAGGTCTCCTAATGTCGCCCGATATTTGCCACCTTCTTTACAGCAACACATTTTCTAGGCAAAGAAGACAAACTGGTTTTCCAGAGTGCTCGATGGAGAAGTAATCTAGCGTCCAAGCGTCTTGGAAATTTCGGCACTCAGCGTCTACCTTCTTACGTTTTGCATTCATTGCCACTGGAATTTTTGTCTTCGATTTTATTTCGAAAAGTGAGTTACTCAACAAGCATCGTAGCACATGTGATATGATTAGCGTGAAGGATCCTATCCCAAAGAAGCTCCTTTCGCTTGTTGTTTACAAGTTTTCCTGCGCATGCTGTAGTGCCTGTTATGTCGGTGAAACTTGCCGACATTCCAATACGTGTTCGAGAGCATTTGTTGACGAATAGGAGCTCTCACGTTTTCAAGCAGCTTCAGAGTTCAGAAATGTGTAAGAACGCACGCTTGTTCGGAGGATTGTTTCACCATTCTGGACTCCGCTCCATCTTTGTATCAACTTAAGATTAAAGAAGCTATTCATATCGATAAAAAGAAAGTTTCAAGAAAAATTTGTTTCATGTAATTCTAACCATTTCATTTTGATGTTTAACGTTGTTTTTGTTTTTTGTACTTTTATTTGCCGCCATTGTTTTCACCGTTTGTAACACGTTTTCATTTTAACACCTCTTTTATTTGGAACTTTGCTATGTTTCTTTACCGCCATGTGATGCTTTAAGATCAGTTTATCTTCAGATCTGATTCATAGTGAGGATGATTGTTGTACAATCGAAATTGGTACTGGTGCAGCAGACACTTGATTTAAAAATGTTATTTTTGTCAAATTTGTAACATGTAAATATCTGGTTCACGTGAAATTCTGTTGTTGCAAGAGGTCGAAAAGTTGTGTGACGTATCTGAACTGCCACCCTCGCATGCCTTTTAACCGCCAAATCCAAGGGAACATCACTCCGCGTCGGATGGAGAAAAGGTGTGATTAGTCCTAAATATTCCTTGCAAATCACTCGCCTATCCAATGTATCAAACCATAAAAGAGGTGACAAAATACATACCTTACTAGAATGAATTATATTTTCTTCTTCGAGCAGATTTTTAGCGTGGATTTCTTGTTAAAACACAGTGACGCTGTTTCCGTTTACAAATTTGAACGATCCCACTTAAGAACCTGTACGCGCAAGGAGAGTGTAGTCTGCCTTCATGTCATTCATGTGTAAACCAGTGCTTCCGCCACTTTTGGTGTTTTCTTCGGAACAAATTGGAACCTGGGGGCCAGTGTGATCGCGTGAAACACTCAGAATAAGGAAAAATCGTTCGCGGGCCTGTCAAAATCCCGGATCTGGCCCGTGGGCCGTAGATTGCCCATCCCTGATTTAGAGCAAGGTTATAAGGTTTAGCAGTGGAAAGAAACAGAATAGTTGGGGGGTGTGAATTTGAATGGAGAGAACCCGAAGGAAGTAAAGTGTTTTCGATATCTAGGAATAGACAAGGCAGTGAATGAACCCAGGGAAACTAAAATAGGCATAGGGTGGGTTGAGGGCTCCTGGTCCTGGGCGCATTAAGGATTGTGTGAAAAGAGCGGTCCGTGAGGGCAAAGATGGGTATGTTCGATGGTATAGTAGCCCCAAAAGTATTGTAAGGATGCGAGGTGTGGGCCTCAAACAAAAATGTAAAGAATAGCGTGAATATGATGAAAAAAAAAATGTCTGAAGACAATATATCGTATAAAGAGGGTTGATCGAATTAGAAATGATAGGGCAAGAAAGAGGTGTGGCAAGATGACTATATATGAAAGCTGAGGAAGGTGCGTTGAAATGATTTGGACATATGGAAGAATGAGTGGAAACAGGAAGACATGTGAGGAGGTCATGGCAAACCACGGAGAGTCATTAGAGCCTGGCTGATGGGAAGCCCTAGTTTAGTTGCACTGTACATTACGGTTAGAGAGTAGATGTGAGCGAATGAGGCTATTTCTTATTTTGTTCTTGGTGCTATGAATTGTGATAAAAAAAAAATCCAAAAATCCTCCAACATATTCCTTGCGTCTAGTAGAAGACGTATCAAAGGGCTGTCATGGGGGGCTGGAAACCCTTCCCTTATTGTGTTCAATTTCTACAACACCGAACAGAAGAAGGAGCCAACGGGGGTTGCTCTTCCTCCTTGAAGGCTAAGGTTCGGGTGTCTGAATATGTGTGAATACAATCAAGATGAGAAGAGAGAAAAGATAGGTTTAAGTAAAGAGACCTGGATTTCTGGCTGTGATGAAACTAATGGTAAGAGGTAGGATTTGTTTGGAAATGTCTCATGGGTAAAGTCATGGGTTATTGTGAGGGCGAGAACTAAGAAATGGGTAGCACTACTGCTAAACGCGAGAGTTTTGGAAATGGGTGATTAAGTGTAAGGAAGTAAGCTAAATACTGATTTAGGTAAAAATGAAAGTGGACTGCTAGAGATGGATGATTGTTAGTGCTTATGCACCTGGTCAGGAGAGGGAAGATGATGAGGGACAAGTATTCTAGGAGCAGAAGAGCGAGTGTGTCAGCATTTTTGATGTAAAAGATCGGGTATTAGTTATGGGTGAACTGAATGCGAAAGTGAGTAATGAAGAAGTTGAGGATATATATGGGACCATGGAGTGTTTAGCATGGCGAATGGAAATGGTGAACAGCTTGTCTACTTGTGTGCTGAAAAAGAGTTGGTGATTGTCTCATTATTACTTGGTGAAGACAAGGCTAAGAGTTGTAGAAGTCTTCGGAAAAGAGAAAACGTTATGGGGGAGAAGAGAGTTGTAAGAGTAAGTGAGCATTGAAAGGAAACGAGTGTGAAGAAACACCAGGAGAGATTGAGTGAAGAATGGGAACAGGTTAGTGACAACGAAGCTTTGGAAGTGGGTAAGGAATGCAAGGTATTTAAGGAAATATTGTTGGAATGTGCGAGAGAAGTGTGTGACACGCGGAATGTGAAAGGCAGGCAGGTGAGAAAGGGTAGTGAGTGGTCGGATGACGAAGTAAAGTTGCCAGTGAAAGGAAAAAAAGAGTAGTATGAGCGGTACTTACAGGGAAGGAGTGCTGTTGATTGGCATATGTATAAGAGAGCGGCAAAAGGTTAAGAGGAAGGTGCAGGGGTTGAAAAATACGGCAAATGATAGTTAGGGTTACCGGGTATCAGTAAACTTCAGGAAAAATAATATGTTTGGAAGATGGTTAATAGTGTGAGAGAAACAAAAAAAAAAAAAAAAGAAAAAAGCATATAGGAACATCGGTGAAGGGGCCAAACGAGAAAATAGTAACAAGTAGTGATGAGGTGAGGAGGAGATGTGAATACTTTGATGATTTTTTTAATGTGTTTGATAAGGAGCTAGCAGATGTAAGGTGTTAAGATCGGGGAGGTATGCGAAGTGAGAGAGATATGGCACGTGGTTTGGTGAAAAAGGACGAGGTGGTGAAAGCCTCGCACAAGATCAAATATGGTATGGCGGCTAGAGTGGACGGTGTTGCAGCTGAAGTTCTTAGCAAAGGTGACTGTTTTGAGAATTGATTTGTTAAGATTTTCATTGTATATATGGATCACGGTGAGGTTTGAGTATTTGTGGAATGAATGTATAACACCACTGTATAACGGAAAGGGGGACAAAGGTGAGTGTTCGAATTACAGAGATATAAGTTTGTTGAGAGTACCAGCTAATTTATGTGGAATGGCGTGACTGAGAGAAGAGTGCGCGGTTCCAGGTGAAGGCTGGTCTGCGGCATGGGTTTCCGATGTCACCATGTCTGACAATTATTTTATGGATGAGGTTGTGAAGAAGGTAAATGTAAAGGTCTTGGAGAGAAGGGTGAGTCTGCAGTTTGTAGAGGGCGAGGTGGCCTGAGAAGTGAGCCAGTTGTTGTTTGCTAATGATAAAGCACTGGTGGCATATCCGAGTGAGAATCTGCAGAAGTTAGTGTCTCATTAAGGGAGAGTGTGTGAGAGGAGGAAGTTGGGAGTAAATGTGAATAAAAGCAAGTTTATTAGGTTTAGCAGGCAGAGGGACAAGTTTGATGGGATGTGAGCTTGAAGGGAATAAATTTGGAGGAAATGGAATTTCTTGTTTACCTGGGAGAGGACATACCAGCGAAAGGAATCATGGTAGCGGGTGTGAGTCATAGGGTCGGTGAGGGGGAGAAGGTTTTAGGAGCAATGAAAAATATGTGCTTGCTCGTCTCTTCCGTTTCTGTTTACAAAAAAAAAAAAAGAAATATCCTTCTCCTTAGAAGCATGCATTGATACATCTCATTCCCTAAGAAGGGTAACCGTTCTGACCCCTCTTACTATCGTCCTACTGCTTTGACATCTACCCTTTCCAAAGTTTTTGAATCCCTCAACTCTCATATCCTTAAACACCTCAATAATCACAGTATTCTCTCTAATTACCAGTACGGCTTCCGTAAGGCGAGATCCACCCGTGATATTCTTCCCTATCTTACTAATGCCTGGTCATCATCCCTGAAAGATTTTGGGGAGTATTGTGTAGCTGCCCTCGACATATCTACGGCTTTTGACAGGGTATGGCATCGGGGTCTCTTCTCTACGCTCCCCTCTTTTGGCTTCCCTCTCTCACTTTCCTCCTTCATATCTAGCTTCCTCTCCCGTTGATCTATCTCCGCGGTTGTTGATCGATCAGCCTCTCTCCCTTTTTCTCCATTAACAGCAACGTCCCTAAGGGTTCTGTCCTATCCCCTACACTTTTTCTCCTTGTTTTCAGTGATTTCTTCTCCTCCACAAATGATCCAATGCACTCATACATTGACGACTCAACACTGCAATCATCCACATCCTTCAATTCTGCTCACTCTTCTCTCACTCGATATGCATCTCGTCTTGACGCAGCTTCCTTAATAAACTTGGACAGAATATCTCATTGGGGTACACAAAATCTTGTTAAGTTAAATACCACCAAGACCCAATTTCTACCCATACTCTACTGAAAATTCCCCACAACTCTCGTCTCACCTTTGACGGTTTTGTAATTCCACCTCTTGACTCAATGAACATACTTGGTATTGCTGTAACATCTACTCTTTCTTGGAAACCCCACAATACAGGAATAACTAAGTCTCCGTCTAAGAAACTGGGTGTCCTATTAAGATGTTGAAACTTCTCCTCTGAACAGTTGCTCCGTTTATGCAAAGGATTGATTCGTCCTTTTATGGAGCCCTACTCTCACATTTGAGGTGGTTTCTAGCTCTGTATTCTAACTTGGCAGAGTTGAGTCGAAAGTGATCCGACGTATAAACTGTCCCTGGACAACTTCCAAACTTGATCTCCTTGCCCTACGCTGCAATTTTGCTTTACTTTCCCTCTTCTATAGGTATCACTTTAGTTTTTGCTCTCTAGAGCTGGCTGTTTGTGTGCCCCCACCACTACCTAGACCACGTAATACTCGGCAAGCTGCAGCGTCACATGATTATTGTGTGTCCATCAGTAACTCAAGGGTGGGCCGTTTTGATACCTGTTTCTTTCCGTACATGTCGAAGCTTTGAAACTCTCTACTTCTCATGTCTTTCCCAAAACCTATGACTTCGCATATTTCAAAAGACAGGTTTTTCACTTCCTCCAAAATACTTAAACACTTTCCCTTGCCATTTTATTTTTTCGTCTCGTAATTTTCTCTGTATTTCAATTAAGGCCTGGCCTTGATGTGGACTTTTGTCCGTGAATGGAGCCTTCAACATAAAAAAACTGTTATCTGGAAGGGCCAAAATGGTCATGTTTAAAGGTAAAGGAGTCCAGGTAATGTTGTATGGAAGTGAGGCATGGGCTATTGATAAGGGTGTGCAGAGAAGGGTGGATGTATTGTAAATGAAATGTCTGGGAACAATATGTGAATATGTGGTGTGAGGTACTTTGATTGAATCAATAATAACTAGATCAGAGCGAGGTGTGGTAATAGGAAGATTGTGGTTGAGAGATTGTGCTGTAAATGGTTTGGACTTGTGGAGGGAATGAGTGAGGAGAGATTGACAAAGAGGAATTTTGTGTCAGAAGTAGAAACGACAAGGAGATGGGGGAGACTGAATTGGCGGTGAAAGGGTGGAGTGAATAATATTCTGGGTAACCGGGACCTAAACATGCAGGAGCGAGAAAGACGAGCACGAGATGTAGTGAGCTGATGAGGTCAATGGACTAAACCAGGGCATACGAAGCAGAACAGGAAAACCACGATAAAGTCTACATGATCTGCTTGTGGAAAGGGGCTGTGATTTCGAAACATTACTAATGGAAGATAGAGATTTTATGTGAGCAAATGGGGGCCTTTCGTCGCTTGTTCCGGAGTTATCTCCCTAACTAGAGTAACAACGAACACTTATAATATATATATATATATATATATATATATATATATATATATATATATATATATATATATATATATATATAT
>JAYMFT010026697.1:0-16181 GCA_038088735.1 Panulirus argus
CCCCCCCCTCTCTCTCTCTCTCTCTCTCTCTCTCTCTCTCTCTCTCTCTCTCTCTCTCTCTCTCTCTCTCTCCCTCCTTTTTTTTCCTTTGTTCCAGGTGCAGAAAGACCTTAACATAGCTTTTGAGTGTATGGCTTTGGTGATCCTGACTTGGCTTCTTAAAGTTTACGGAACGCTGGCATTAAATCATGCATCAAAAGTATCCCCATGTTTTTCTGATCAGAGAGAGAGAGAGAGTTAAGGAAATTCAAACGGCTCAATAATCTCCTAATTGCGCTGACCTTTAACTCAGTATCATGTGTCCCGATTAGGGAAAACCTTTGTCCATTTTAGACCCTGTGTGGGATCTTATGGGTGGACTGGCTGGCCATGCTGGTGTCTGAGGGAGGGGCGCCGTGCGGCAGGCTAAAGTCAGCCTTGAGGCGTCATCCGCAGGTGGAGGCTCCAGCGCCCTCTGCAGGAGGATCGGATCACCACCTTCAGGATAAAGCAGGAAGAGCTCGGAGGGGGTGGGCAGGTTACGGGGTGGATAGTGCGCCATTGACAACAGTGGAGCAGGTGGTCACATGGTCAGCACGCGAATCATCTCAGGCACAAATGATTCGCTTTCCTGATTCCCTCTGTAACATAATGTATGACTGGGGAGGGCCAGAGATTCACATCTGGTGTTATCAGCGAAGAATGCATTTCATCAGTGCGTGGAAGAATTACACAAGGTCTTTCAAACAGTACGTACATGATTGATCATTTGGATGTTACTCTTGCCTCGAGTTCAGTAAAATTGACCTTTGGAGTCGCCGTAGAGTCGAATTACACGCCTCCTACACGCACACCGGTGAGCCAGGTAGCCATGGTTGGTAAGGCACTGTCGTGCCCCGAGCTGGCGTTGGCGGCCACACTTGGTAGGCGGGAAGTAAACACAAGCGGCATTGACATTATATGATTATTTATACCATCCTTGTCTTGTTGTTCGCACCTTTCTTGACTGCACCCTTCCTCCCCCTCCCTCCCCCACCTCAAGATCACCTGCCGCAGTAAGATTAATGAGTCTGTTTCCCACGTGTCGTCTGAACACGAAGGACGGCAGTTTTTAATCTCCTGTACTTTTTTCCTTCCTTTCTTTGGGTTGGCTTCTCGAGTGAGGAAGAGGAGGAAGATAGTGGTGGATCCTCCCTCTTCAGTGTCTCTCTCTCTCTCTCTCTCTCTCTCTCTCTCTCTCTCTCTCTCTGATGCTTCTGAGAAGTTGCCGCTCACAAGAATGTTAGTTTTATATCGTAATATTAAGTTCTGGAGTTCGTCTACCGCGGTGGTGGTAATGAAGAGGACCTTCATCCCTGAGCACGACGGTGCGACCTTTGGGGTCTGATGGCCTGGCTCTTGACCTGGTCCTTAAGGTCGGGTCAAAGGCCAGGCCATCATGCCCAAAGGTCGTAGCCGTCGTGCTCAAAGGCCGTAGCCGTCGTGCTTAAGAGGTTAAGATTCCTGAAGGAGACGAGGGGGAATGTTTGTTGTGTCGCTTTGAGACCCGGGCGAGCTGCCTCGCACCAAGTGTGGGCGGGGCGTCTGGGCATTGTCGGGGGTCGTCATTCTTGTCACACTTATTTGTCGCCTCAGTCGTCGTGGCCCCAGGGTGTGTGTGTGTGTGTGTGTGTGTGTGTGTGCGGCGCTAATGGGGGAAAGGGGGAGAGGGAGGGGGGTAGTTGGTTGTGTCTCGCCCCGCTCTCATACTCCCTCACCACTCACACCACTACACCTTATTACCCAGCGCTAGTCTCAAGTCTCTTGCATTTCCCTTGCAAGAGTGAGGATGGTTTCAGAGGCTCCTCCTCCTCCTCCTCCTCCTCCTCCACAGCTCGGTCCTTCACAACTGGCTAATCAGGTTCGCGTTTTAGGTGTTTGTCCAGTGAGTCCGTCGAGGTCTCCCCAGGGGCCGCCCCTCATGCTTCTGATTCTTGTTGGTAATGACGTATATAAACGTCTGGTGCGCAGAATGTTTACACTGTTCTCTCTTGCTGCGTTCGTCGCAAAATTTTAATCTTAGAGATGACATTCTGCCATGTTTTAGTAGTCCAAGATTGTGTTAGTTTTCGAGCATAGATTCGGAACCATGACTTTAGAGATTTTCCATTAGTTGAGAAAATATCTCTCCTGTCTGTACTGCAGAGGACAGTCTGAATTATTTTAGTCGTTCCCAGTACGAATTGCGAATAACATTTACATATTTTCTGACCCAAAAGTGTCGCCCACGTCGAAGGATGAGGTCAGCACACTACATAATATGATGTGGATATCATTAATTCTTTGAAGACTATCGACACCGGTTTGCCTCCCTCGTCATCAAGGCTCGCAAAATCCAGCCTACCATCTTCTTTAAGGAGACATTGGGTATTCTGTTGTAATCGCTAAAGATAGTCATCTGACGTAACTACTTTCGATATCTTTTACATATATCTACCGTGATGTTATGATGCTTGTGTCCGGCACTTTCTTCCAACTCTGGTGCCTCAATGACCAGTGTCAGTCTGGAGGAGTCCCCAAGGGCTGTAGTATAGTAACCAAGTCTTTGTTTTTGAGTCTCATTCTATTTTTGACGTATTCGTCATCATTCCTCAGGATGAGTTAGTGCAGTGAATGATGCTGTATCTGATACTCGTCTTAAATCAGTGGAAAAACAAAAAACAGCTGTGTGAGGATTCTGAGCGAAGTATTAATAAACCTCGTGTGAAGCGAGCGGAGAGAGGTCTTCTTCCTTCACAAACTGTTTTCCGCTTCCGCTTCGGCCTCTGGGTGCGTGTGGTAGGAAGGTAAGGCGCTGCAGGAACTCCTGGCTTGGTAATATATTCCTCTCAGACCTGGGGAGCGCTAGCGCCCATCACCTTGTTCTTGTTGAATGTGCACCTTGCGTAAATTCATACGGGAACCCTCCATGAGAAGCAGGCAGAAGAAAATCTTGGAGGCTGATTAAGGAATAGAAATATGCCTGGTCCATGAAGGGTGAACTATACACATAGTTTTTCAGAATATCTTTAAATGCATAGTGGTCTTCTCCCTTTGTGCAGACAGAGACTCACAACCTGAACAGACTGCTCTAGAGCCTCAGACTGACACACCCTGAACAGATCACTCTAAAGCCACAGACTGACACTGAGCAGACCACATTAGAGGCACAGACTGACCCCGAACAGATCCATACTAGAAGTACAGACTAAAACAGAACAAACTGACACACTAAACAGACCACACATGCGCCGCAGACTGGCACAAAACAGGTAACACTAGAGCCACAGACTGACACACGCATTTCTTAATTCGTCGCCCTCCAATCCTCTGTCCTCCAAGAGGAATTTTTTGGTCAATAAGTTACTGCTATCGTCACATTTTGATTGTATTCATGAAGCCTCTTTCACAAGATGCTATTTCATTCTGGTTAGGAAATTGTAAGACATTTGCGTAAGATTATTTGTTTCATAACTGGATTTATATTGCGCCTGACGACTAGCTATATCATACATCATGTCCATGACAAAATCTTCCTTGTGGACGGCAATACGGAAGGTGATGCAGATTATTTTTTTCTTTTTTCAGTGTGATTACCTTAAGCGGTATTGTTAATCATTGGCCTCATGAACACCTGTGGTACGAACCTTGAGCATGACGGCCCTTGGGAATAGTGGCCTAGCCTTGATTTGACCCTTTAGCGTTGGGTTAAAGGTCAGGCTTCAGTAACCAAAGGTCGTAACGTCGTATTGCAGTGTCGTATCGTTCGTGACCAAGGTACTGAATGATTGTAGAGTGTGACTGGAGGAGGAGCTGATGGGCACAAGGCTCCCAGAGTCCCCTGGTGACTGGAGGAGCAGCGACGGTGACACTCATAACGGGACTGGTGACCCTCCGCACCTCGCTGTCTCCCCGCCCCGCCCTCTCACCGGATTAATCCTACGGGGTTAGGAGAAATGAAATGCATATTGTTACTGCTCGTCTGATCATATCTGCCGAGGAAACAGGACGTGTGGATGGCGATAGTGAAGCACAGGAACCCAAGGTTTAGTGGAGACATTGAGAAAAGACTCGTCTGTTTGCCGCCGAATCTTATTCATATTTAATCATTCTTTAATGGAAGCAGAGGTCTTGGTAAAGATGATTAGCTGTTTGTCATGGTGACTTAACTTATTTAATGATCGCTTGCTGCAGACAGAATGTATTCAGTGCCACTGAGCAGCTCATATGCAAGGACTACCTCAAGGCTCCTGCTGACGTGGCTGACACCGTCCCCGCACCTCATATTGCGTCCATGCGCACTCTGTCGGCCCTGCCCCGCACTCTGTCGGCCCTGCACGCACCCTGTCGGCCCTGCCCCGCACTCAGTCGGCCCTGCCCCGCACTCTGTTGGCCCTGCACGCACTCTGTCGGCCCTGCCCCGCACTCTGTCGGTCCTGCCCCGCACTCTGTCGGCCCTGCACGCACACTCTCGTCCTTGCTCACACTCTGTCGGTTCTACCCACACCGTGTCGGCCCTGCATTCCGTCTGTCGACCTTGCATACACCATGGTTCGCCCTTCCTCCTCTCCCTTGTAGCCCGCTGTACACACACACACACACACACACACACACACACACACACACACACACACACACATGTCTTCCTTTTGATGAGTTTGGTAAAAATTCTTGGGAGTTTTATGTGCTTTGCAACAACTTACGGGAGGGAGGAGATGAAGGTAAGTTGTTGGGATAGCGAGCCGAGGTTGTGTAGGTCAGTGCGGAGGGAGACCTGCTCGCGCTGACGAATGAGAGGAATGTCTGGACTGGGGAAGGTAAATGTATACTAGAGCGGCGTCTGTGGACGGCTGAGACGTACGAGGGCACCGCTGTGGACGGCTGAGGTGCGCGAAAGCACCGCTTTGGACAGCTGAGATGTACGAGGGTACAGCTGTGGACAGCTGAGTTGTTGCTGAAGAGAAATACCAACGAACAGGACCTGCTTCATCTTTGTGCTGTGTGCTACACATTATCCAGGTTGGATCAGTTCACGTGTATGCTGACGGCAAACAAATAGAACTTTTCAACTCAGTAACTGTAAGTAATTTCCTTGGACTGGGGTGTCAGAGGTTCTTCTCTAACCCCCACAGCCGGGCTTCTTAAACCAGACTGTCTTTGCCAGGACCTGATCCGCGAGCAGGATTCGAGGCCACAGCTCTCATGCCTCCGTATCCTTAATCCTCTGAGACGGGTCGACATACCGCGAAGAACCCTTGTAATACTTTCTTAAATTTGTTTAGAGGGTTGGCCATAAAGTGTCAGAGGTTGAAGTTACAGAGGAGTTTTGGGTGGAGTGTGAGACTGTTGGTTGTACAGAGTACTTGGCTAGTCCCCCTGACACGCTAATGACTTAAAGAGAAGAGTATAGTCATGCGAGGTGGGAGTAAGAGCGAGACGCCGAGAGGTGATGAGATTAGTAGAAATTATCAAAATGTAAAGAAAGAATGGGGAAGTGATCTTAAGTAAGGAAAGAGAGATTTGCTTGTAGGAATACATAAGGAAACAGATGAGGAAGAGGGAGGTGGGGAAGGACGAGTGTGGTGGAATGAGGACATGAGAAGACGTGCCAGGCAGAAACGTGTGGTTATCGCCCCATTAAACATTAACGAGGAAGCTGGAAGATAACGGATACAGTGATGAGCTGACAAAGAAGGAAGAGAGAGAGAGAGAGAGGGTGTAAGCAGCAGTAAAACAATAAAAAAGAAATGGCAGTGTTACAAACTGTGGGGATATTCTGAAGTGGAATTAGATGAGTAAGGAGCAGTGCAGCCTGGCAGGTGAGGACAGTGTACTGCAGGTGATGCTGAAACTTTCACTCGGTGTCCAGCGGGAGGACCACCAGGAAACAGTTCTAGGTGGTTGGAGTGGATCACGCACAAAGGCCTAGTGATGGTGGCACGAAAGGTAAGGTGTAAATTTTGCAGTGGGCCATTTGCCCCCGAGAATTCTTGGGGTGATACGAGGCAATAGAGTCACAGAAGCAACGCGAGTGAGAGGCTAGAGTGGGTTTACTCTGGTGGGAAACTGGCTGGGTGCACGTAACTCATCTTGTGTGCGCAGGCATGTGCTGCCCAGCGCTGTGGCAACTGCAGGAAGCGAGATTTTTTGCCTTGGTAATTAATTGAGACTATTACGTGTATCGAAGTGAAGGATGATCATGGTGGATCTACGAAGGGTCTTAATGTGAGGTGGTTACAGGTCATGACCTTTTGCGAGTACTGGAATGACTCTACAGAGATTAAAGCTTCGTAATGTAGCACTTACTACAGGCCTGTGGTGTGAAGAGTTAAAAATCGTATCGTACTCTTGGTGAGCCGGTACTAACGACGGCATGAGTAAAAAGGTAGCATGGAAGACTGAAGAGTCAGAAATTCATTCTTCTCAACTGGGTTTGTCAACGCCTTTTTCTGGAAAAGAAGAGTACATTCCTTGAGTGGAGGAGTCGGAGGAAAGTGATGATGTGATAAGGGGATTAACTGTAACATACAGGAAGATGAGGACTTACTTAAGAGGCGAGAGAACATTGATAGGAAGCATGTGTCCTGGAGGTGTGGCAGCGGCAGCGTCACAGGTGTGTCCTGGAGGTGTGGCAGCGGTAGCGTCACAGGTGTGTCCTGGAGGTGTGGCAGCGGTAGCGTCACAGGTGTGTCCTGGAGGTGTGGCAGCGGGGGCGGGAACGAGGCTAATGTGGGGTGATGTGTTGGGTTATCTCCGAGCTTGACCTTGGCCTCAGGACCCTTGCGTCAGGCTAACAGTAACGACCTGGTCTGGCGAGACGCCCCCACACCCTCGCCACCTCCCCACATCCTGCTGCTGCCGTTGCTGCTCGCACTGTACCTGCCGTCAAAACTTTCAGTTCATTTACCGCCATTTTTTCTGAGGCAGTTGAGGGCTGTGGCAGCGTTTTGTCTTCAGTGTAGTGATGGTTGCGTTTGTGGCCTGGGAGGTGGTAATGATTATATGTATATTACAAGAACTGGATTAAAAAGAAAAAAAGAAGAAATTGATTGAATATCAACAAGTATGTATATGGAGAGGTGGCAGGTTGAGCGGTGTTCTTAAGGAATGGTTTGAATGACAGAATCCCAACTGGATCCTCTAGGAAGCCGGAAACGTTGTGTACGAACCGTGCAGAGAGAGTGTGCGCAGGCGAGGGGGAATAATGAGGGAGAATGAGTCGAGGAAAAAGTTAACGGGACAGGTGTAAATGTGTGGTTGGCCCGCGAAGTGGAGGAATGTCGCGGTCAGCACTCGGGGACGAGCTTGCTTGAGGAGGTCAACAATCGAGGACAGAATACAAGAATGCTGGCTTAGTAGTCGAGAGCGAGGTTCTGCAGTGAGTTAATCAGCATTCGAGGACGAGGTAGAAGAATGGGGAGGTCAGTAACAGGGGACCGAGTCTAGGAGTGGGATTAATAGTTGAAGAAAAGGGGCTAAAATATTTGGTTCACATACAGGAAGGTCAGCAGTGAAGGACGAGATAAGGGGATGGGTTGGTTAGTGATGGAGGACGAGTTGTAGCAGTAAGTTGATCAGAATTGCTGCGGTCATCAGTGGAGGGCAAAGAGCAAGGATGGGAAGAGGACGAGCTAGTCAACCCCTGCAGCTGTCCACAGTATCGTGGGTCGTTCAGTGCTGGAGTAAATGGTAATATCCCGTCCTTCTCCTTTCTCATTTAAGCTTAAAACTGACAGGAAGCAATGTGGATGCGAGAGATCTTCTGGATGGCAGTGTAGATCAAGTCACACCGAAAAGAACGATTCTTTTCTCGTAACAAGTATTTCCAAAGTAAACAGATACCAGAACCAACGAGGAAAGACGGTGTCTTAGGATTTTCATTTACAATCATCGAATATTTTGCTTGCAGTAAATAATTATAAATAGAATATTGCTCTCGGCACATAACATGATCGAACAGCAAAGCCAAGTCTCTCGGCACTGACCACGGGAGAGGAAATTGATAAGACATAACAGCAAACAACAGCAGCAAAGGAGCTAGAGACTGATCAAAAAAGATTTGACATTTTGCCAGGATGACATTACAGATGTCATATCCCCAGGTCAGTGCATTACAGATGTCCCCAGGTTAGAGCATTACATATATCATGTCCCCAGGTCAGTGTTTTACATATATCATATACCCAGGTCAGTGCATTACAAATGTCCCCAGGTTAGTGCATTACAGATGTCATGTGGCCAGGTCATTGCATTACACATATCCCCAGGTCAATACATGCATTTGATAGAATTAGAAATATTTCATGACTGCAGCAAACGCATTTCTGAGAGAGATCGGAACCATAGTCAAAAAGATTGAGGTGTTTGCAGTGAGCTCTTCCCAGATGGAAGCAAATGTCTCTCCTTAGTCGGTGCAGCCCTCCTCTCCTCAGTCACCCGACCTCTCCCCTTCAAAGTCACCCCACTGCACCCCGCCTCAGGCACCCCAGCTCTCCCCTCAGTACAGGCAAATACCAGAAAGTAAAATCAGAAACCACCGAGCAGAAACCGATAGCTTCTTATGATCAGGAAATGTTGGAAGAACAAAAAATATTTGTGCAGGAAATGGAAAAGAACCCAAAAAGATTTTCTCCTGTGTAAAGCCATCCAGACCTACACCCACTTTTGGCCTTTTATATACATACGGAGGTTCACACACGGAGGGACGTAAAGAAGTTTTCGAGGTTTTGGGAAGGTCATAAGAACCATTGTTTAATGAACTGATAGATATAGGTCTCACGACCCAGCAGTACTCCTTCAGCGACAGTCATAGAAAACACCATTGTTCCTTTCATCTCCGTAACAGCGACTGACAGTATCAGACTCCCTGAGGCTGTGCTATGAGAAAGAAGGGTAGAAAAATATGGCAGGAACATTCGACATTGTTTGGGGAAAAAGTTTTGACTGCTTTTATCCCCAGAAGATTAAAAACTGCTGGCAACAGCTTCTTTACACAAAGGAAGGAGGAGAGAGATTTAAAAAAAAAAGTTACAGGTCAATTTCAATAACTTAATGCCGCGTAGTTACAGAGATTTTTACAAAAGCGGTTAGCGTTCCTGATCGTGACGCATTCACGGGCCGGCCAGGGTCGAGCGCATGAGTTCGAATCCTGGTTCCGGCAGTCGGTCCACAGTCAACCCAGCTGTTCATCCACCCTTAGGGGTTGGTCGATATAATGGGTACCTGGCTCAGGCTACGGTATATATATATATATATATATATATATATATATATATATATATATGTAGCGTTAATGGGATGGCCTTGAGTAGGGCCTCAGCTGCCCGTGCCGTCTTAACTAACAAAGAAAGAAAAAAGGTGACGGAATTTACAGAATCAAACAAACTGCAGAAGTTGGGGTGGCACGGAGCTCAAACTGGACGATCCTGTCTCACAATTGCTCGACCATCATGACAACATCCGAGAAGCCCTTGAGGAAAAAAAGAAAAGAATTTTGATGTTATTTATACAGATTTCGCGAAGGTCTTTGACAAATGTAACCATGGAGTGACACCACGGAGGCTGTGGACAAAGGAAAGACCTGGCATATTAGGACACTTGATATATATAATTTTCAAGCAGTTAGAACACAAAGCAATAATCGTCCTGTAGTCACTGTCATGAGAATCTCTGTCCCCCAGGAAATTATACTTTCTATCTCACTGTTCAGTCTTATTTCATATATTATACAGATGCTTAAGGATCCTTGTGGGTGATGCTGAAATTAGTGTATCCGTTTCGTCGACTGAGGACATTGAAATCCTTCAAACAGATATCGTTTATATCTTCCATTGGACCACGGAGAATAACATTATTCTTACTGGGAAAAAACTGTTCAACACCTCCTCTACCAGAGGAGGTGGGAAATCAAATCAAATATCGAATGCAAAACGTAGAGCAGGAGTGATCATAACAGAAGAGATACTGCAGGCATCTCAGAATGATGATGATGATGGATTCCTATGGAGAACGTCAGCAAAGGTATTATTCGAGTTGATAAAGATGATTGGTTGGATACTAAGAACTTCTTCGTCCAAGAAAGTAAAACCAGTAATGGCTTTGTTCAAAGAAGTTGTTCTCTTCTGTTTGGAATACTGCAGTTTGCTAACATCACCACACCCCAGGACGTATTGCTGAGTCACAAAACTTTGAGAGGTCCTTTACCGCCAGCTTCGACTCGGGGAAACACCTGGGTAAGTGAGACAGGCTCAATGTTGTACAACTGTACTCTGTACATGGACACGAGAAATAGACCTTGATATACACACACACACATGGAAATGATAAAAGGCCTGGTACTTAGGACCTTAACATGCATGCAAAGGGAATCCCTACTGGTTAGACAGACTGGTAATAAGTAGATTAGTTTTTTTAACGAATAGAGAAGCTGTCGGAAATATCAAGTGAAATAGCGTAGCATTTATAGCCTATTGGCAAATATAAGGCACCCTATAGCTTCCCTTACCTTTCTTATGCCTGACGATGGTTTCAGAGGCATCTCGATCACAACAGCTTAGTATTTGGCTAAGCCCCCGTGTTTTTCCTTTGCTATGTCAATCAGTTGGAGCCTGATAAACTTTGTAGGTACTTTTCCAGGACCTTTTAAATGTCTCCACTAAACACTTCCTAGTGTTTGTAATGCTGGTCCGCAACGAATTAAGCAATTCAGCTTGCTACTGTTTGCACTTTCTCCAGCTGTTATCGAGTGCAGATTGGGAGCTGTGCCTTCCAGAATTTTTCTTCGAGTGTAGATTGTGATCTCTGTCTTCTGTTTGTGCTTGAGAGAGTAAAGGTCTTTCAGGTCTTCCCTCCAGCAGCTTAGGTTTTAAGTGTCAGTGTGAATGGCTCACCATCTTTGAACCCATCTTAACTTTACAGTTTCCAACGCCTCTAGAAGTGATGTTATCACTCAACAGTATTCCAACTTTTGACGACACAAGTGCCTTTAAAAACGTTATTATAGGTTTCCCTTCACTTGTTTGCAAGGTTCTTAGAATCCAGCCTGTCACCTTTTTGGAAGAGTCAACTCTTGATGTGTTATGTTGGCTGAAGGTAGTCATAATGATTCGTTCTCATTCCCCTATCTTTTACATTGCTCGTGTGAAGTGTGATAATGTTTGTTTCTCTCAGTGTTCTGTATTTCTTTTTTCTTATTCTGTTTCTTGACTTTCCCCACAACATAGTACTTAAAGCTTATCTCCATTAACGAGAATGTTATCACAAGCCCACAAGAAGACTTGATATATGACTATTTGTATGTCTCTGTGTCTTCTAATGATGTGATTTCCATAGTTAGTATGGTATCATCAGACTTTTGTCACTGTCTACGTTAACTATAAGAATGAAAAACAGCTGGGGTGCGGAGTACAGGTTCTTGAGAACAGAGCTTCCCAACTTAAAGGCTTCACAAGTTTCATATGTAAAACAACTTGTAATTTATCTTTTAAGAAGTTGTATATTCAGTTTCCCATTTTTCCATGGTCACATTAGTCAACACTTTTTACAAAGTCTGTGTGTACCTGGAATATACCTACAGTAGTCTTAGGAGGTCTTCTGCCCCTACGCTCCCAGTGTACCACATCAGAGTTTTGTTTGTTCACCAGTTTCACCGTATTTATCAAGGAACTGATAATGACTGGATCCTTCTGCCCCAGGGCAATAATTTTCTTGGATTATATTTGATTCCACGAAATCAGGCAAGTAGCATCTCAGGATTCCCGAAAGTTTTGATACTGTGTGATGTCAGTGCTATTGGTCGATTATCAGAAACACTGGGCTTCTTCCTTTATGTAAAGGGGAAAAGTTAATCAGTTTCAATTTTTTTAGGATGGTACCACAATCCAGGTTGTCTTTCCAAAGGATATTCATTTTGATGTTAATGTTGTTTTCCATTTCTTTAAGATTATAGCGTTCCAGGAGCCTGGTCCTTGAGTAGAATGCATAAACACGCTGCCAGTATCTCTATCGAAGTCTTGTGGCGTTGAGACGAAATCGGGCATATGTAACATGGGATGATTACTGGTTTCGAAGAAAGGTCTCTCGTATTAAGCATCCTCTCTAGTTGCCCTAGATGCTGACAGATCAACATCTTCATCACCCTCTCAAAATCGTTGCACCATAAGGTTCCGATGTGTCTCTTCGCTCCCCTACTTTAATTGATTATCATTTTCTGTAACTAATAGTCGAAGGCATTCATACGTTGACGTATAAACATAACATTACTCCACTTCCTTTATATCTGCTCAATCTTTTCTTGTTTCATCTACGTACTGTACGTATTTTTACAACTGACCCTATAAACTCAAATTTCTACATGATTTCCTAGTATTGCAGTAGGCATAAGAGAAAACGTGGTGAACTTCATGGGATCAAGACTCCAAAACATTGCCCACAACCATCAGAAACACCATAGGTTGTACAGTCGAGAAATTCTAGAAAATCCTACGTAAGTATTTACAAATTTCGCCATACTAACCAGCCCAGTAATAAAGCACTACACATACTTGATACCACATTGACGCCTGATGTACCTTACAAACCCAACCTTTTGCAAATGATTAAGTCTTCCTGTAAAAGACTGGGGTCCTATTCAAGTACCGAAAATTCTCTTTTTGTACAGTTGATTCGAATATACAAAGGATTAATTCAGCCATAAATGGGATCGACCATCACATCTGAGCACGTTGTAGCTCTACACATTAATCTGACAGAGTCGAGTCTGTAACATTTTTCCTTATGACACCTTTCAGCCTGATTTCAGAATTCAATACCCTTTCTCATACCATACACCTGGCTCTTTTCCCTTCTTCTACAGATATTTCTTTATTTTATGCTCCCAAGAACTGGCTTCTTGCGTGCCTCTACCATCAGTTTAACCACGTAATGCTCGGCAAGTTGCATAATTACTTTGTAAAAGTTAACAACTCAAGGATGCGCCGTTGTGATTTATCTTTCTTTCCTCCTTCATTGTTCAACTAAGGAACGTATTACCTTCTCACGTCTCTCTTCTGACAGCTCTGTCCCGCCCCATTTTAAAGTTCAGGTTTTCCACATCCTTTAGATGTCCGATTATTCATCTTTTCCCCTTACTTTTACATTTCTTCAGCCCCTGTTTATAATTCAGTTATCGCCTGGTTTCGAGTAGTTTTCTTTGTTGTGTGAATGGGGACTTCCATGTGAGAAAAAAAATGAAAGTCATGTACTGTCAGAACGACAGGAAACGATCATGTGGTGTTTAAAAAACAGGAGGTGAAGGTCATGTGGTATATAAACAGCAGGAAGTCAAGATCATGTGGTGTGTACATAGCAGGAAGCCAAGATCATGCGGCGTATAAACAGCAGGAAGTGAGGATCAAGTGGTATAATCTGAAGAGGTTAGGTCTTCATATGAAGTGGTCAAGGTGAACCATGGAATAGTGTGTGGGTCTCGGCTGAAGATGGTGTGATCTCTGTCTCCAGTACAATGGATGTGTGCAAATGAGGCCGTTGATCGTTTGTTCTTGACGCTACCTCTTAATTAAGGCGGGAGCAGCAATTAGGTACATATATTAGAAAAAATAAGTTTGCATATATGATTTGTTTATAGGAATAGCTCTATGTATAGACACAGTTTGTCTGTGAAGGTACACGTTTACAATACACATAATGCATATTCCTACGAGAATTGATATTTGCTCTCTAAATGCACACGTACCCTTCAGATAGCGAGTTAGTGAATAGCTTCAATGAGTGGATTGCTTCGTTCAGGTCTTGCCTCTCTCAGAACCCGAGGTGACAGATCATCTGGGCCCATTGGCTTATTCGGATAAGTGAAGGCTAAATGGTTTATCTGAAGCAAGGGGGCGAATAGCTTAATGGATCTGTGGCGGAGACCCAGCTAATGGATTGCGTGTTCTGGCATGGCACAGACCCAGCAAATGGTTGTGTTAAACGCTGTGCGGATAGCGTTTTCGTTAGCAAAGAGAAGCCCTCTTGTGCTCTGTTAAGTACATAGTTAACGCGATTTATGTAACAGGAGCCGATGACGATTGCCTGCTATGCGGAACGGCGGCGTCAAACAGTAAACCTACAAAAGCTGAACAGGAAATCTAAGATAATGTGCCGAATATAGCGTTGGCCAGACTCCTTATGTAACAGTGTTGCCAGCCTCAGGACTGGTTGCTATAAATAGAAGTGTTACCATCGTCTGGTATTTATAAGAGCACGGAAAGTGATCAAGACAATAACCTGGCGAACTTGGTTCTATAGAAAAAGTTAAATAAAAGAAAAGATAATGATAATATTAAAAAGGGAAACAATTATTTTTCTATCAAGAAAGAGATTTTTTTTCATAGGTTTTTTATATGCAAGTTTTGTTTTTTGTTATATAATGAGATTTTTCTCATATGATTGATATATCCTCATGAAAACAGAGGCACGATGTGTGATTGTGAGTTGTAATATAGCACGTGGTTATGAGATGTAGTATAGCATGTGGTTGTGAGGTGTAGTATAACACGTGGTTGTGAGATGGAGTATAGCACGGGGATGTGAGGTGTAGTATAGCACGTGGTTGTGAGGAGTCGTATAGCACGCGGTTGTAAGATGTCGTATAGCACGTAGTTGTGAGGTGTAGTATAGCACGTGGTTGTGAGGTGCCGTTTAGCACATGGTTGTGAGGTGTCGTATAGCACGTGGTTGTAAGGTGTCGTATAGCACGTGGTTGTGAGATGAGTTGTATTCACATGGATGTGTGTTGTAGTATAGCATGTAGTTGTGAGGTCTAGTATAGCTCGTACTTATGAGGTGTAGCATGTCACTGGGTTTTGAGGTGTAGTTTAACACTTGATTATGAGGTGTAGTATATCACGTGGTTATGAGGTGTAGTACAGCACGTGTTTATAAGCTATATAGCTTAGTACGTGCTTTTGAGATGTATAGCACATTGTTATGAGGCTTAGTATATCTCGTTGTTCATGAGGTTTAGTGTATCTCGTGAGTATGAGGTGTATCATAGCACGTAGATAGGAGGTGTGGTGATGAGGTGTGGTAGAACACGTGAATATGAGGTACAGTATAGCACGTGGTTGTGAGGTGTTGTAGAACACGTGGATTTGAGGTACGGTATAGCACGGGGCTGTGAAGTGATGTATAGCACGTGGTTGCGAGGTAGAGTATAACATGAAGTTGTGAGGTACAGTATAACATGTATTTTGAGGTACAGTATTGCGTGTGGTTATGAGGTACAATATAGCACGTGGTTGTGAGTTACAGCATAGCACTTGGTTGTGAGGTACAGTATAGCACGTGGTTGTGAGGTACAGTATAGCACGTGGTTGTGAGGTACAGTATAACACGTGGTTGTGAGGTAAAGTATAGCACATGGTTATGAGGTCCAGTATAGCACGTGGTTGTGAGGTACAGTATAGGACGTGGTTGTGAGGTACATTATAGCACGTGGCTGTGAGGTACAGTATAGCACGTGGTTGGAAGGTACAGTATAGCACGTGGTTGAGAGTAGTGTAGTGTAGCGCGTGGTTGTGAGGTACAGAATAGCACGTGGTTGAGAGTAATGTAGTACAGCAGACGTTACGTAAAGACCTGACCACCAGCGCCGCCGGCGTGTCCAGCCTGGTCGCAAAAACTGTAACACTGACCTTCATCCCCAGTGCTGACTCCACGGACGGACGGACGGACGGACCGTGGACGCCACGAACGGGCAAATACACGGACGACAGATGCTTAATGTGGAGCTGACACTGGGCGGTCTGTACACATCTAGTGTTGAGGGTCGCCCGATAAGATATGGTTTCAAAGCCTCCTCACCCAGGTCTGGAACTCTGATGATCAGGACTGACCACCACCATGCGTGCAGGTCTTGGCCACATCTACCACCCGTATCGTGCCCTCCCTGCCAGAACGCACGTGGCATCTCATGATGCCACGTGCGTCTTCCGGTCCTTTCTCAATTCAGTTTCAGTAAACCCAAGGCTCTTTCGACGTCGGAAAACTTCATTTCAATCCCAAATGTTATAAAATACATATATTTAGAACATCACTTCCTCCCAGACAACAGTTTTTCTTGCTAGATCTATCATTTAGTCTCACTAAATGTTAAACTTACCACAGGAGGCAGAAAAAAGGAATATATATATATATATATATAT
>JAYMFT010026708.1:0-16179 GCA_038088735.1 Panulirus argus
TGTATTTGTGTGTTTTTTTTTATATATATATATATATATATATATATATATATATATATATATATATATATATATATATATATATAGTCTATAACTCTTGTTTTACAGAGTAATTTATGTTTGTCTTTACAAATTACATTATCCACTTGAATGATTTTCTTCTCTCTCCTTAGACCCACGTATTATAAGTATTTCTTGTCCCAAGATTAAGTTTTCTTTTTTAATTTTTTCATCAAAAAAGTAAAAAAAAAAAAAAAAGAGAAACATGTAAACTTTTAGTATTTTGGTTTTCAAGGTAAAATGAAACACTTTGTGTTACTCGCATTCTTTCCCTGTACTGTTGAAGGAAGTGTTCGTTCTCCTGTAAATATATTCAATGAATCCTGAATGTTCTTAAGATTTCCATGGTCAGTGATACTTTTATACAGATTATAACTGGAGAGGAACTTTGTGAGTGTAGTGTAGACAACCCAAGATTGTGTGCTGTGTATGATATATCTGATATTAAACCCTAAGTCGATTTCAGCATCTGTTTTCTCCACTTCCTCTGAATACGAATCGGTAATCTAAATAGAATCCGTAAATCAGTGCCTCTCCAGTAATTAAATTTACCTACGGGAAACAACATTTGTCTGCCAGTTTGAAAGAAATCTAGGACGTATGTGAGGTTATGAATTTCATAATCGATGATATTACCGCTGTCAATTGGAAGTGACAGAACACTAACGAATGGTGTTCACTGGGGAATCTAATGCCTTTCAAGCTTATCTGATGCCTTCCCCCAGTTTGATGTATGCTTCCCATTTTTCAAAACTCTCTCCGCTCACAATCTTGACAGTAGAAACACTCACACATATAAACACATAAAGATATGCAAACACAGACTTATTTACCCCAAGACACACTTATAAATATGTATACTCAACTCATACTGATGTATATATAGATTCATACATATACACACAAAACATACATTTATACTCAACTCATACTGATGTATATATAGATTCATACATATACACACAAAACATACATTTATATCTTTAAACGGTGCAAACGAGACGGCTTGTTATAGCTGGAAGTCAGGTACACAAGATATGAAATGCTTACAAACAGATGATGAGAATTATGCAAATAACTCATCTATATACATAGGCAACTCATGTTTACTCACTGTCAGGAGATATGGCAATATGGACACATAAGACTGGACGACTGGCGTGGCGCATGTGTGAATCATGTTCGGTTCATCAGTGATCACTGGTATCATTAATAGTCTGGGTCCAAATACACGTCCTTGTGGTGAGCCATATAACACAGGTGTCACACTGGTCGTCTTCCAGCCCTCCAGACTTCCTCCTTTACCTAGTGGGTTGGTACACACTATATAGTGACTCCACTTCCTATGAGAGGGAGGGCTCAGGTAGTAAAGCAATGGTCCCTCCCACGATCCCTGCAAATTTAAGGTATACTCCTCACTCTACACTTTCTTGTGTGACCATCTGCTGCCAGCGAGAGGGAGGGCTTAGGTGGTAGTGTACTGGTTCCTCCCAGTACCACAGCTAACTCGAGGGATATCCCTTCCCCCTTCCTTAGGAGTAATCACTTAGTTAGTATGCTGATGACAACAGCCCGCCCATGTACAACATGTCATAGCTCTAGAATTTTAGAGGTAAACCTAATAACTTTCTGCTCTGGTGAATGCATCACGCAAGTGGCAATCATGACCTAGAAGTGATTCTGCAGCTTTCGTAAAAGCTTGCCCTTGCAATTAGCGTGTCCTGTAGTACCTCTTAAGAGAAATGCTTGTCAAGGGATGAATTAAGAAACACTGAGTAATAGCCAGGAGACTCAGTCCTCATCGTGAAACGTGAGATGATGCTGTCACAACTCAAATGAATTTCTACTGTTTCTGTTCGTCTTGTAAATTTCATGGCTCATGGCAGTTATAGCCATCACTCGCCTGTTAGGGGAAGTACATATCTTTACACTTCCCCGTGATTAACCTTTGAATATTCATCAGTTAGTTCCTTTAATCAAATTCCTAATTCGCCATTTCAATTAACGCTAGGGAGACCCTTTTGATTACATCTGTTAGCTCAAAAAGAGATATTTGATATATTATTCAATTAAAAGTTAAAAGCTTTTAATCCATAAATTAAGTATGAATATTTTAAACGGAATGTTTCGCACGCGTACAGTGATCGTTGATGTGAATTCCGCACATGAATGATGTCAATGGGATGTAAAGTTGAGGTAGAGGAATAAAGAACATACATAAATGTTTCTGTCAAACGTTCCTTAGACATCTTGAAAAGTCTCAGACGCATTTATCTATTTCCTTCAAGGCAGAATCGATATGATCTGATTTTCCTTCACCGTAAAAGCAGAATATTTACATATATTCGGATACTGAACTTATTTGAATATCTTTCCAATTCGGATGATCAAAAAGATATATACTTAAAATATTCAATGAACACGGATTCAAACGGTATTCTGATTCCCAGATTCGTGGCCGGTGAATCTGAGGGGAATACTGATGTCATTCGCGTGTCTCTCAGCTCTCTACAGAATAGTGTGTCAAAGTCTCGTAATTTACTCGTGTGTGTGTGACTTGGCGTTACGTATCCTTTATGGATACATGCAATATGAAGCCATGGTGGATTTCCTCACTGTTTTTTTTTTCTATATTTTCTCTTTCTCATTCTCTCTCTCTCTCTCTTCTTTCTCTTTCTCTCTTTTTTTCCCATGTTTTCACGTCCCCTCCGAATATTTTTAACACGGTGATACACGCCATGCAATCTATTGATTCGGGAACCAATCATCTCACGAAGGCAATATTGCTCACCCACGACCTTTGAAATCTAATTAACGACTACATTTCCTCTCGGTCTGACTAGGACCGATAGGGGCTTTAATTGCCCTTAGTCGTTTTCACACATTTTGAAAATTGATGCCTTTTCTGTCTACAGAGCAAATTCATATCCGTTCACGCACTGCATTACTTCATAGCTGATACATAATGTTTGTTACTTCTATGACTTAATATACGTACATATATGTATGTATGTATGTTATATATAGATAAATAGATAGATAGATAGATAGACTGCAACATTATGAAAACTGCTTTGCAATAAAAACTCACATACTGTGCTATTAATGGAACCATATGATCTCTCAGTTTAACGTCTGGACAAGAAAAAATATGGCATTTACTGTCCTATTTTACTCATACTAAGCTGTAGCTCAGCTACGCTTCCCTCGTTGGCTCGAGCTGTGTATATAAACCCTTATCAATACTATTGTATCGGGTCAACAGATAATTGTCAGTAATGACGGAATAAAAGGGGAAACAGTGATGACAATATTCCACCCCGGCATAAATTGTCATGAAACAGACGAGTCACGTAATGAGAGTCGAACATGTATTACTTTTAATGACCATGACACGGTGTTATGACACGGCCATATGCAATGCGATGTGCAATGACGCAGGTGATGAAATTTGATCGTCGAGATGACGATAGTGAATGCTTCACTCATAGCTCTGTGCAAGGCCTCTCTGTCATGCATATGTCAGTAGTTATTTACAACAGCTTACTTATACATGAAATACAGATTATTCACCGAGGCTGAGACAGTAGTACCAAATAGCGTTGGTGATACAGAACAACAGTTGATGGTATATGATACACCAATTGCCTTAAGCGGTGAGGAGTGTGTATATATACTCTTGAGCAGAGATGTTATAACATACTCTTTTGCAAGGAGACTTTTATCTGGGACTGCCCAGTTGGTTGCAGGTGTTTGTTGCATGCAAAGAAGGAAGTCTTGCATTTGCTACAGACATGATCGACCTCTGCAATGGTCTCCTCACTTGGTGTTGCATGACTATGTGGCAATCGATAGCCAATGAATCTCATGACACAAGTACAACCTCTTCATGACCGCCAACTGTTGCTTAATCCTGTTCGGAGGATATGACAATAACCTATTGTTTGAGTTTAGTCTATCGAGTTTCGTCCCTCAGGCCTCAGGATCTGTTCAAGATGATAGGATGAAATATCTATATTAGACAAAATCTAATCTGCATTTCCTGATAGTGACACTTTATTGGATACGAGTGTCATTGTCCCTGAACACTCAAAACTTATATCTACTTCTTCAGGATACGAATGAGACGATATGAAGAAAAATGTCAACAAAACTAATTGCACTCGATTTGTTAAGGGTCTTCGACACTATGGAGTCGATTTTAATGGAATTTGAATAAACTGTTTTAGAAACAGTAGCTTTCTGAGGTTTGTCTGTTTTCTGTACTTCGCAAGGGGTCACAAAGCTAGACTTGGAATTCAGGGAGCGTATTATCCGAGGCCTCTTGTATACCAGTGTGCTGGGTACTTCTGTGATGAAGGAGAGTGTCCCATTTGATCTTCAGGATCTCTGCTGGAGTTCCTTTCAGAATTAAGAAAATAAAATGTACAGATATCAGCAGTGGTTATGAGAGAGTTTGCGTTGCTATCTTTGGGGATCAGTTTGCTGCGTTCATTACGTCTAGCTTCTACTCACAAACACGATCCTCAGTCTCTCTCTATTCATCTTCTACGCGTTTGCTCTGAGTAAATGAATAAACGGATAAACAGACAAAGCATTCAACTCGAAGAATCTCGGGAACTCAACCAGGGTTCTTCCCTTGGTCTGGCCAGTAAGAGACGTGTCTCTTCATTTCCTGCAGCAGCAGTGCGTGTGTGTGGGGGAGAGAAATCAAACATTCCTGGCATCGTTCTCTTGGTATATGTATTGGCTGTAAAGTCACAGCAACTTGTCTGTTGGTGTTTTAGAACGAGAGGTCACAAAATTCCACAGGCGTTTTTCACCGCCCTACGGCATACAGAGTATACAATTCACATGAAAGTGGAATGAGTGAAGGGAATGAATAATGGTAGAATATGATGCATATTCTTCAATAAAACTCAGCAGTCTGGATCTGACACCACTTAACTTTCAGGTATATCGTGTTATATTTGTCACTTAGAGAGATGGAATATTGTCCATAGATCATTAATATTTAGCAACGAAGTTGCTCTTTATGGTACGACAAAGATTAGATTATAAGTGTGACTTAGATACCGCTGGGTGTCCAGTATTTTTGCAAAGGATTCTTCAGTCGATCTAAAAGTGAAGAGACACGCTAGCCTAGTTATTCTTGTGGCTATAATGACCTTGGTAGTTACTGTATATCAAAACAACCTGTCAAGCGTAGTAGGAAGTAATTATACATCATTAACTGTTGCGAACATTCTCTCTCTCTCTCTCTTGGAAATCCAGTCTTGGTTGCACGTTACAGATACTACAGTGCCAACACTATTGTAATGGTGGAGAGATAGCAGCGCCAGGCTGTAGTCCGACACTACGGTCATCTGAGGCAATGCCTCCCAGCGTTTCCCGCGTCCGTTCCTTGGGGGTCTTCCTAGAATAGTATAGCTCTCTCCGATGGAGCTTCGCATCCTGTTGTAACACTACACTACGTACCTATGACTCCTGAACACAGTCAGTAATGATTCGACCAAAATTAGATGTAATTAAAAGATCAACTCTCCTTGTAAATCACAGAACGTAATCACGATGTTTAATTACACACACACACACACACACACACACACAGAGCACGGATGCACACACAAGCACTTAAATAATGGGAAGTTTGTTGCCAGGAAGTACGTACTTCGGGAGGCTTAGAAAAACCCGCTGACAAGGAGATATTCAGTGAGGTATTCATCATAGGTCGCAGACCTGGGGAAGAACGAGAGAGAAAAGTAAAGAATTAGTAAAAGGCAGGAAACTGGAGACATCAAAAGAGGCTAGAGAACAGAGTATACAAACCCGACTGGTAGTAAACAGAAAAGACTTGGAGTTCAAGGACCGAATCAGGGAAAACAGGCCTGATGTTGATGGTGTAGAGAGGACAAAACTTACTAAGATACGATTTGACCTGATTTATCCAGATGGATACTTGATGGGAAAGAAGGGAAGAGAAAAATGAGAAGTAATGGGACTGATTCTCTTAATACATGACAGCATTAAGTGTCAACAAATAATCTATCGATGATCTATTCAAAAAGTATACAATGGGAAGACTAAATGTAGGAAAGATTTGCTTCCTGGCTTTAGTAATACATAATCCACCAAAGAATTCTGACAAACCAGTATAGTTATCTACATAATGATAACAATGATGGAACAGTTATGATAGTGCAAGATGCAGCATTGCTCTTCTTGATCGATGGTGATGACCTGCAAGAAAGACTGGGCCGCACCCGAACATGCTTACATATGAAGCCAAAGACATGGGGAAGTAAACAGTGATGGAGATGGAATTGAGTTACAAGGGGATCTAGACAAAAGTCCAAAGCTGCACTGACATGTTAGATGAAATTCAGGTCCAAGATGCAAAGTAATTAGGAAGAAGCGCATTGAAACAAACATACGAGAATCATTTAATTGGATATAAGCTTCACAAAATCTGTATTTAAGTGAGATCTGTCTCCAGTCTTCCACCTCAGATAAACTGCAACTAAGCAGCTAACGAACTAACTTACTAACTAATTAATTAAATGATGCACGTCTAGTGAAACAAATGCGCGGACGAGGGGCTTCACCTGAGCGTTCTGTGGACTTTCGTAATTTTTGCGGATCTGATATCTCTCCATTATCATCATTATGGTCATAAATTTTTCGTATGGTTATTCATCTAGTGTTTTCGATTCTCATTCATCTTGGCAATTTCTCCTCATAAGCCATTTACGACGATAAACGAGACAACTGCGATACTCGCTGGAAATCTATTAAACTGTTGAGAACAATCCCGCCTCTAAAGCCAGTATCCATCAGCCTGAAACTCATCCCAACTTCGATTTCACATACCTCCTGCGTTTCGTTCAAATGATGTCAAATCCTCTGCCAGAAAATATATTCTATCAGGGTTGAAGCTCAATCTGGCCCTGTGTTTACAAAGTATGTAGGACGCGCTTGCAATATCCTGTCCTCCTATTGCTCCCCAATTGTTTGCAAAGTCACTGCCCCTCACTTTTCTCATTTATTCTTTTCCTTTTTCTATTTCATTCTTTTTTTACCCGCCGGATCTTCTCTAAGTCGAAGTGCCCTTTACATAGCTGCTATGATGTGCACTGGACCCCTCTGTACCACACTTAAAAGTCTCCAGCTCCTTCCTACACTCTTTCCTCCTTCTTGCAACCATGTTCGCCTCAGGAGGATTCTGTAAGCTTCCTCGTAACTCTCTTGCTGGTGCTTTCACTCCTCTCTCTTACGGTTTCCTCCCTCCATCTCACTGTCCCCCTGACTAGCTTTGACTTCCCTCTTCCAACCTGATGCTCCTCCCCTTTACATTTTTCTGTTTTATATTACACTCTCTTGTCCCCTTATACATGAACTTGCTCTCTCTTACAGTTCCCTTGCTCCCTTATACAGTCTCCTCTTCCCCCTCTTATGGTTCCTTCTCTCACTTACAGTTTCCTGTTCTCCCTTATAATCTCTTGTCCTTTATTTGGCTCTCTCTCATTCTCAAGCCCTTACGTCATTTATACATTTATCCGACTCGTAGTGTCTCTGTGGTTTACTGGACACCTCTCCAGCCTTAAAGAAGAATATTAGAGTTATGTTTCTATCTATGATGGAAGGAATGCATATCAGCATATCATCTAATTCACATGATCCATCGCGTCATGGTCTCTTGCCATGTATACCTTATGAAGAGCCAGGGACATTCTTCAGCATACAATCTACTTTAAACAAAGTCACAATTTAGCGCATCATACACCAAGGCAGGCACATTAATGGAGATCAAGTTCTTGTTTTATGGGTGCGTTGACACCACAGGTCAAAAGCATTCCTGGAAAGGCAAAGGCTAAAATGTGATAAAAGTAACTCTGGCACGGAAGATTTCTCCAGGTAATTTCTTTCGTATTGTCTGGGAGTTTCTTCCATCTAGGCCTCTAGCCACACTTCTGGTTACTTCGCTTCCCTTATTAATGTGGTTCTGGAAAACCTGAACCTTTATATTTTTATTTCTCGTGAGCAACGTACACTGTGCAATCAAGAATATATATATATATATTTACTTTTAAAAAAGGTCAAATGTGTATTTTGTTTTTATCGTCGCGATCTTTGATGACAGTGAGGGGGGGGGGGAGCATGTTTGCATAAAACATTATCAATTAAAAGATTTGATTGCCTTCATTATTCAGTATTTACGAGGAGGTCAAAAATCAAGCGAAGCTCTCAGCGATATTAAAGTGAGTGGACATGCGTTTTACATCATTTATTTACACACTTCCATAACCGGCATGAACGACCTCTGTGGACTTAATGAGGATTGAATTGGTTAAGCTCAGATAAACACGACTTAAAAGGGACCTGATTCTGTAATAGCAGTGGAGAGTAGAGGAACAATTTCATATTTGCTGAAATAAGCTGAGGAATGTATATATATATATATCTAAACTAAGTACTACTTAATCACACTCTGACTCACGTTATAATTCAAATATTATATAACTACCTGTCGCATCATTATACTGTGAAATCTACATTATAACTAGCTGTTTTTTTTATGATACTTCATATTATACATTATAACTAGCTATCATATTAAGTGACTTTACAACTAGCTGTCATTTTATCATTCTGTGTAACGTATCATACGTTATAACTAGCCTCCATATTATCACACTGTGTAATTCGCACTTTTCAGTGTTTTCTGAATGCAAATATCCTACATTATACTACATACAATACCTTCAGGCAAGCACAGGGGTCTAATGAACAACATTAAAACACACGTATCCAAATGTTTCACCATATTGTCTAGCGACTGGGTCATAGCTCGAGGCTGCCCTCCAACCAGGAGCAGGGATGATGGGGTCCCTTTGTGGCAGGAAGATAGCAGCTACTTCGAGAGGATCCGACAATCGAATGCAGCCTCCTGCACCACCCTCCCATAACAATGGGTAGCCTTCCACATCCAATCAGCAAAATTTCAGTCATATTTCTATCCGCGTGAGAAAGTATAGATAGTTTTATTTTTCAGAGGAAATCTGTTCCATAATTCAGAGCAAATGTGCTGATATTTTTCTTTCTGATGATTCCTCTGCTTCAGAGTCTTGTATAGAAATACACCGAGTCGACCCAACTGCATCGTGAGGCCTACGTTCCTATGAAATTCATATCAGTAAATTTACCAGAGACAGCAAATGTTAGTTTCCTGACGGGTATTTCACCAGTGATTAACCCAAGGTTCGTTTCATGTTTCGGCATACTATCAATGTCCTCAGGACATTCGAGGAGACATTGGTTCTATAAAACCTAAGCGTTTAGACTGTGTTTTGTCAAGCAGAAGACAGAGAGTAGGAGACATCGAGGCTGTGTGTATATACTGGCAGCAAGGTCCTTTGTCCCTGTACTGAATAAGTATGTTAATTTATGATTCGCATTCGAGGAATCTACGATTTGCACTGTGCACAGGAATGCCACTGCAGAACGCTAAGTCTGGTATTTATGGGCTACTCAATACGTGGAATCATTTCAGTTTCTAAGTTGCTGAATAAAGAAGGTTTATCGAGTATGACCTGAATATTCCTCGTTTTGTACAGAGACGAGCCTGGTGTTTATTAGCTCTCTTCCTCCTGATTAAAATTCCATCTCCAGTGAATCCAAATGGAGTCACCTGCCACACCCAGACACTGTTATGACCTAATCCACCCACAACGCGTCAATGTTCCCTTCCCACGTTCCCATCACCTCCCATTCCACATCATTCTATTATAACCCCCCTTCTGTTCCAGACGCTTCATGGCTCTATGCTACCTATCTACATCCCTTCACTAGCCTTCAAAACCTATCATCACTCCTTGCTTCCAGGCACCATGATGAACTCCCTCCTACGCCTTCTTCGCATTCACCATACTTCACCATCCCTTCCACGCATTCCGTCCCTATATCTCTCCTAAAAACTCCATCACCATCCCCTGCCACACCTAATCTCCATCTACTCCAACAACCATTCCTACCTTATCCAAAAGACTCCTTTCACTCCCTATCACTCATTTTCCACATCCAATCAGCAGCAGCAGAAGCAATCTCTCCAAGACCTTATCTCTAATCCATCTCTCCACCACACTCTCTCATCACGTCTCTAAGTACCCATCATCTCTCTCTATCTCCTCCTCACACAAACGCTATCACCATCTTCTACACTGCAGAGATACTATCTCCCTCACCTCATCTCCGTAAACTCCCCAACCACACCCCCATCGCTATCTCTCCCCACACCCCTGCTTGCACACCCTCGGGGAGAAGCGGGTCTCAAGAGTTATCGCCTGCTACACAGCGCTGGCAGGTGTTTTATTCGCTTCCATGTGGAATTTATTCTCTCTCTTTCATGTGGAATTTATTCTCACTTCCATGTGGAGTTTATTCTCTCTTCCATGTGGAATCTATTCTCTTTTCCATGTGGAATTTATTCTCTCTTCCATGTGGAATTTATTCTCTCTTCCATGTGGAATCTATTATCCCTTCCATGAGGAATTTACTCTCCCTTTCATGTGAAATTTGTTCTCTCTTCCATGTGGAACTTGTTCTCTCTTCCATGTGGAATCTATTATCCCTTCCATGAGGAAGTTATTCTCCCTTCCATGTGGAATTTATTCTCCCTTCCATGTGGAATTTATCCTCCCTTCCACGAGGAATTTATTTTCCCTTGCATGTGGAATTTATTCTCCCTTCCATGAGGAATTTATTCTCTCTACCATGAGGAATTCATTCTCCCTTCCATTTGGAATTTATATTCCCCAAGAACGACTCATTTTGTCTCGTCCTAGTTAGGGATCAATCCCCAGCCTGCCAAAATCTTTCTTCTTTTTTTTTCTCTCTCTCTCTAGCATATTCGAAGACTTGTATCGCAATAGAAAGAAATAAGGTTAAGCCAGTGTCTCTCGAGGCGACACACGTGTGTTAGAAACGCCATAAAAAGGGCACTGATTATGCATGTGTTTGCATATTTACACAAGGGTGATATGACCACTCATGAGGCATATCATTAAATTCCTCCTGGCAACTGGCCATTCATCATTTGATTTTTCTTAAAATTACAAAGTACAAAAGAAACCAAAAAAATTTGTATGATATGTTCAGACGTCACATTAAAAGTCATGGGAGGGCAAAAGAATAGGAAATAGATTTCTGAAGCCGATTCGTCAAAGCGGGAAAGGCGAGCACGTATGTAAAGACCAGAGAACAGAAACCAGATCTATAGAGAACGAAAGGCAAAAGGTTCTCATCGTTATCTTATGCAGAAATGTGTCACGTATTACAACCATTATCATAACTGTTACGTCGAAGCTTCTTGGTACAAATGTGCAACCACAACTTAACGAAAATGTTACGCCAAAAAACTGGTGTGTGTGTTCGCTGCTTCCACCGATCAGATGAATTTCACAGCAAACCCTCTATTAGCAGGGATCTGCTTTGTTTACACCAGCCTTTTATTCTAAAACCAGGAGGATGATTGGCAAACAAAGGACAAAATAAAAATACTATTCCCCTCATCGCAATAAATAAAAGTTTAGAATATCTCTGCATGTACTGTTAGACTTTGGGACATTTAATTGATTTTCTAGACGGCATTAAAACTTTTTTGGAAAAGCGGTAGGGAAACAGATCAACTATTTGAGACGTAATGAACTAGCTTTTCATCTGTGACAAGTGTTCCCAAGCGACTCGGCTCCCACTGCACTTCACCAACTGTGTCACGGAGGCAATAATAATGCGAGAAGCAATCGTACATATTTCACTGCGTTTATTACCTTCTCGTGATATATATATATATATACATACTCGAGCACCGGCATTTAAATTTGTGGCTCAGCAATAGTTCATCCACACAACAGGAAGAAAATAGCAGTATTTCACCTCCTCTCAGAGTTATGTAAGGTCCGCTCGTGTTTCAAGGCGAAGATTCCGACAGCGGCGTTTCATTACGTAGTTACGAGTGCAAGGATGGTCTGCTGTTTCCGTCGATGTTCAAATGTCGTAATAGAAGTCGATGACTGTCATGAGAAGTCGATTACTCTTCACGATACTGAAACCGAAGAGATTTACCTGATGTCTAGAGTAATGGATGACGAGGTTTATAATTCTTTTCTTATATGGTTTCCGATGACTCTATAGCTGAGACTGTGAGGAGCACGGTCCATAAGATTTCACTGAAGGGTAATCTATATTTTGAGCTGGAATTCGAAGCAATTTGTGCAAGTTTCGTTCTAACTGTGAAGCGTTTTATAGTCATCTCAAAGTAGAGAACCAAGCATGCTTTATTCATGGCGACATGCTTAGAGACAATAAAGATAATGCATGATCTATATGAGAACATGTTACGCTGCGTGTGTAAATGTTACGCTGCATGAGAACGTGTTACGTTGAGCGAGAACGTGTTACGCTGCATGTCGAGCTTGTAAAGTTATAAGATGAATCAAGCATAAAGATATTCGGACCTTATGCTTTAATCCTTACCAAATTTGCCTACCCAATCGTCCTTTCAGTAAGACCTCCTTGTGCCGCTGTGATTTGGCTTTGACAATTCGTAGACTTCCTTTACATTTCGTGGTCTGGATTATCCCTAAGGCAAAAACAAGATATATGTGTAAAGAATACCTTTAAAAAATAATCCCAAACTGAATCGATTTACCTACGACACTTAAAAACCAGGATTCTCTTTAAGCTTATTCTATATTTCAGAGTGACTGCCTCTTTATGGGACAAGGATTAGACAATTACATCCTCTATTAGAAAATTCTATAGACACCCCAGCTCGTTGTATTGACGCTAAACGGTTCCTTGGGCCATAAGACTCTGCAACTTCGTTAAGCTCCCGCTATAACTTAGGAACAAAACTATAAGAAAAATAGATATCAAATTTAGGTGCGCCCAAAGCTGTTTCCAATCAATGAAGCTAAATTTCGCTTCTGTCTATCCCAGGCGAACTGCACCAACTGAACAAATCCTGAGCTATACCTGGAATAAATCCAACTCATCTCGGAGTATGGTAATTCTTACTCTTCGTTTTAGAGGGGTCTTTAAAGCTCTGAGTCTCATGTAGATAACAGATAAGATAAAAACATATTTTTCCATAGAGTAGATGCTTTTTCGATGATCCATATAGGTTGATTTATCTTATATAACCTCATTTTACATCTGAGCTGTTTACGGACCCGTGAGTGAATCAAATCCTAGTAGGCATCCACCAGTGTCTCTCAGAGACGCGTGTGAGGCCTGGCTTCTACGGCATGCGTGGGGAATAATGGCAACACGAGGCGAATGGATCTTCGCAAGTAAGATAAATGGGGCACAGCCACCAAGGTGTGTAAGGCATGATTAGCAAGGTTTGTGTATGATACAAGGATGATAGAAGGGCAACGCTGGTATTAAGATTATCTCAGTTTCATATATGGAGATTGTGTGACTGACCAGTTCAGTTGTTTTAAGGTATATACATTTAAGGGTATGTTATCAAGAGGTGCCACCAATACGTTTGCCAATAACCAAAAGACTTTTTTTACACTTTGAATTGCCAGACACTGAGAAGGAAGACGCTAATGTCCCCTGAAAAAATTTTACGAAATGGATTACGACGCCAAATGCTTGAGGATCTGTTTTCTGAGAAGAAGGAGATACACATACAAGAGCCTCATGCTGTGACTGGGTGAGCCCGTTTCATGCAGAACATAGGAGTTGCACAGCTTTGATCTCTTCAGCAGCTAGACGGCGACACAGCAGCCTATCACGGACACAGACTACGGACCAGAACAGACGACGAGGGCCCACTGCAACAACCACTCCGCAAGTGGTGGTGTTACCCACTGATGAGGAAGATATATACAAATCCCTCGGGAACCGAGTAAAAGGCTTTTCTGTAAACGGTATGTCGTTAATGACTCGTATGCCAGCTGTATTGCTAGAGGCTACGGCAATATATCCGTTGATGCAACGACGATGGCCAGCGCTGTGGCAATGGGGATAACTGTGAGGAGACCTGTGTCCGTTCTGGCACTAGTTATAGCGAATTCCTGTCTGGAATAAATCCTGTCAATCACTCGTATTACCCTTCAGTCTTTCTTTCTTCATAGTTCCTCGTCTGAAACTGAAAAGCAATTCGGATTCTTTGCGTAATCTCTGAATACATCTATAACTAGAAAAATACATGGGCATTTTTTTTTTTCTACCCGTTTATAGAATTTAAATTCTTCCTTAAGATATTCCCAACACTTGCACTCCTGGATCTCTTCTAATAAACTCCTCTCTTGTGTGGAAACCACATCCAAAATGTTGTCTAAATGTTTCTTATCAACTTCCTGGAGGTCTATAAACTGGCTCTGGCAATATATACACATAATCCAGGCTGGGATGAGACTCGTCTTGTGCTATTCAAACTCTCGCAAATTTGATTAAAAGATTCACTCCGTAAAACCAATCTTCTCCATTAGGTTTAGTTAAAAGCCGTTCTCTGTTGTATAGAGATGAAAAGAAAAAGCAATTTTGATTAATGTCTCAATTAGCATCTTTTTCTCCTTTGAAGAGTACGCCAGTGCTTATGACGTTATTTACAATTTATCTGAAAGAACGTCAGGAAGAAAAACTGTAGTTTGCAAGGAATGAATGTATACTTTGATGAGAGAATAGGAAGAATTAATACAGTCAGTAAAGGAGTGTGGAATATAGGAATTAAGGAAGAAAGGTGTTAAAGAGATATAGGGGAGAAGGTAGAAACTAATAAACTGGTAAAGAAAGGAAGAGACGATAGTAGACTGGATGGTATAAAACACGAAGATAGGATATGAACTGGAAATAGATAAGAATAGATAAAGAAAGATACATCACTGAAAATGAAAAGATAAGAGAGGTAGGAAAAAATAGTCAGATAATATAGAATTTCTCCACTTCGGAGCTAGTTTATAAAGCTAAAATATCAGTGAAAACTTTTAGTCACTTGACACTGTGATGACCTACCAAATGTCATGGAAATGAAACATCAATTAGTGACTGCAGCAAACAACAGTTTGATGAAACACAGAAAAGTACTACTGGGCACCCTGTCAATCCAGGACAAATAAGTCCTCTCGACGATAATGAGAAAGATTTTCAAATTGAAAATGGTTAATTGTACAAAATTGAACCCGCCCCCCCCCATCCAGGCGTTTTCCTGGAAAATTGTTAGGGGATGGAAAATTTGGGTCTAATTGCTTCGATAATATGGAATCGTCCAAAAAATGTATTTCCTCAATAGATCTTCAATAAGAAAAACTTAGGAACAGTAAACGTTGTGAAGGAGGTCTCAGACACACACACACACACACACACACACACACACACAAACACACGCGCACACACGCACACACACACGCACACGCACACACACACACACACACACATAACCTTACACGGTGCCTATATAGACTCCAGAGTTGGTCTGATACACTGCTGATGAAATTCAACCTGAATGAATGTAAAGCAAAGAAGATGGGACACAGTTAATGAAAGTCATCTAGCAGGAAATAACCTTCAGATATCTGTGTGTGAATGGGACCTGGGGAGTTATCATGTCCTTAACCTGTCGCCAGAGTCTCAAATTAGGAGTAATTAGGGATAATTATACATTAGGAAGAATTATAAAGGATGTATATAAAGAAGCTTATATTTAAATTATACCCTTCAGTGACTAGCTGCTGTAATACTGCTCTTTCAGTCTCAAGAATGTGTTATAATCCCTCACAAGCCCTGGGTTCGAGTCTCAACCGTCAGCTCTCATTAAACACGCGAGTCGATACACCCTGAGCTTTGTGGTGTAACCTAATTAGAGACACGCCACCTTCTGTCATATGATTTGTCCTCACTTGCCTTGTCATTGTCTTTTTTTCCCTCCCAGTGTATAATGAAATAACTCGTTGCAATACAGTTAGGAATAATTGCTTTGTCAGAGGATTGATATGAGCTGCTTACCGTATACTCGAAAATTGGTAAATCAAGAAAGATTATTGCTTTTTGGTGTATACTGGTAGTTGATCTTAAGAAATTCATATTTTAGCTAACATATTATATTATATA